>JAHZNJ010003216.1:0-39490 GCA_027744475.1 Lepidocyrtus cf. sotoi NNG-2020 | reverse complement strand
TATGGCGCGGATAGCAAAATATGGCGCGAGTAGCCTAATATGGTTGTTGTTGTTGAGCAAAACGTTATCGTTGCTTTTGTCAAGAAAAAACGTTTGGTTCAAGCTAGTATTTACACCGGTTGCTTTGCAATCGTTTATTATTATCATGATCATCCTCATTATTATTTTTATTTTTACAAGTTTTATAATGAAGTATGTCATGTCCTCGTCGTCTTTGCCGCTGTGCCTATTACCCATATTCTTATTATTTTAGACAACAAAACGCCCAAGGAAAACTGTTCCTGTAGCTACAAAAAAGTGTAACAGAGCGGTGACTGAGGTGTTATTCTTAAATTTTACTAAAAAGTTAGCTTTTAATACGAACTTGTTTCTAAATTATGAATCAAAAGCCGTATTATTCACAAATGGTAAATTTGCATAATAATTTGCAAAAAAGTGTTCTGATTATTATGAACCTTTAAAGAATTTTTTGTTATGCTTTAGGCTACATTATAATAATCAAGTAGAAACAAAAGAAAGTCCTGAAAACAAAAGAAGTGAATTGACAAAATTTCGTGTTAGTTCTAGCCTTTCCTAGAAGGCATACCTCGTTTGATGTAGATAGTAAAATAATTGAATTACAATTAATCTGGAATCAACTCCAGCAATGCATAAAAATGGTTAAGCAGTTGTTTCTTAAGTAGGAATGGAAGAAAGAAACGAAATAGTTTTCTTTCTTTTAGTACAATAATAAAAACAACAGACCTTATATGAAGAGGTCTCATTGAAATGAAAAAAAAGAAGAATAACAACTTATTTTGTGTGTGCAGAAGACAAATGCAAACTTTCTTATTTAAGAATTATTAATATTCTTCCTTTTTTATCATCATCATCATCATCCGTATGGAATACGGTTTTGGGCATAAAACAAAGCAAGACGTTTTTCATGAACCAATGTCATTGTTTTGTTTTCTTTTCTTATATAATATTTTTTATTATTTTTTCTCCTTTTGTGTTATTTGTTTCTGACAGCTTCAGGGTGGTATGGTAGTGGTGGTGGTGTGGTGTGTGTGTGGTACTTGCAACAACAGCAAAAATAACAGCAGAACAGAATGTATGACGCTTCTATTTTTTTTTCTACTCTGAACCGTACAGAGGAGTACATCACATTAGCCAAAAAGTGAAGTAGTTTTGTATATAGCAGGAACTGGCAGACCTTGCAGGAGAATTTTTGGCAGAAACTATCAAGAGCAGAGAGAGAGAGATGGAGAGTATTAATAGAAGAAGTATTTTGTAGTAAGTACTTATGTACTTCTCTCTTTCTCGTAATGGTAGTCTCTGCATTTAAGTTCTTTCTTTCTCCCTTTAATTACATTTGTTTGGAGAAAATTCTAACAAAACAGGAGCAGAGGAGAGCAGAAGTCAGAGTGGAACATAAAATACATAAATATAGATTGGGTGCATAAAGGACAAAGTTAAACTGATTGTGTTTGAGACTGTGAGAGACTGACTGAGTGGGTAAGAAGCTAAAGCTGGAGCTTGAAGCAAAAAAAAAGTGAACGAACGGTGAAATGGTATTGGTTTGGAATAGCTGATGGTGGAGGTAGTACCTTGTGTCCGTATGGCAGTTGGCGTGTGTGCATGCGAACGAAGGCTTTGTGGAAAATGGCATCGGCATCTCATATCGTACTTACTACCACTACAAATACAACAAAGTTTTTCTTCTTTCTTTCTTCCTTCTTTCGTATTTCTCTCTCTCTCTCTCTCTCTTGCTTTCTGTTGATCTCTTAGTTCCCACTTCATCTCTTGCATCGTTTTCTTCTCAAACAATATTTTCCTTGGTATGGCGGTTGGTGTTTTCCTTCCGTTCTTTAACAACTACCACCACCACTACTTTTACTATTGTCGTGACAGTTGCTCCAGTTTGACTAAAAGCTTTGACATTGTGTGTGATTCAGTAGACTGTGAAGAAGCTAATCTAATTGTTTTCTGTGCTCCCGTCATATAAATTCGGTGTGGGTGAGTAATACTAATAATAACAAAACAACTGAGTTATATTTATTGTTAAGGAGCAGAAGAAGGAGAAAAAGAAAAAGAAGAAGTAGCAGAAAAAATAGTACGCACGCAAGAAAATAGAAAACAGCAGCAGCAGCACCAAATAGTAAAGCTCACTATAAAAAGTAGTGTCGTTTCGCTAGAGAAAAAAGAAAAAGAACAAGCAGCATAGCAGCAGCAGCAGCATTTGCTTTTCCAGCAGGTTTGTGATGATGATGAGCGAGGTCAAAATAGAAGAGGCACTAAAAATACCAAAGAAGAAGAAACGGAGAAACAGAAGGAGTAATAACGGACAGAGCCTTTTATTCTCTTAAAATAGGATTCAGTCAGAGGGAGAGAAATCTTTCCTCTCAGCTTCTTCTTACTTTCGTTGTTGTTGTTATGCTGTTGCTGTACAAATTCTCACTCTGTATTCTAGTCTCCCTCCTTCCAGTCTTAATATTGCTTCACTTCTTTTTTTCTTTAACAGACAAGAAAAATTCCATGCCAGAAACGCTTCAACATGACTAAAAGATATATAGGTACCTTGAAAATGTATTTAAAAAGCTGTGAACTTCTTTCATTTACAGTTTAGTTGATTTGAAGGTAGCACGAAAACCAAAAAAGTAGTGTTTTCGTTTTGGGAAATATGCTCCAGTTATTATTCCGGTTTTTCAATTCCATAAATCAATGCTTTTTTCTTGATTTTAATTCCGCTAGCAGGGAAATTTATTTGCGTGCTAAGCCCACAGCCAAAAACATTCTACGTCTGTAGTATTAGTAATACTTCATCTCAAGAAGGTGGCTCATTCTTTTCTATGTATGAAGGGTTCTTTTCACACACAATTACTCATCAAGAAGAAAAAGAGGAATAAGACGAGCAAGAACAAGAAGAAGGAAAAAAGAAAGAAAGTTTTGAGCAGTTTTTTTCATCCAAGTTTTCTACTACTGCTATATTACCACACCAGTACCACTTTGTAGTAGAAAGAGAGAGAAGAGAATAGAGAGGACTTTCTTTCTGTAAGATGTAGTTTTAGGCCCGACGGTCTTTATGGGATCTACGATGATAATAAGTAATGGTAATAATATTATATGGCAGCAGCATCCCACCACCACCACCAATACACTCCACTCGAAATATTTCCTCACACGTTTTCACTCTCTTCGTAATAACAATTTAGGAAGAGAGAAAATATTACAGAAGGGGAGAGTAGACGTAGCTAGGAAACTAGCGAAGAAAGGAAGAAAAAGAGATAGAAAAGGGAAAGAACAGAGAATCCCTTTTCATCCTACTGCTTAAGTTCACACAAACTTTTAAATTGTAATGGTGATCAACAACATAACATGTTTATACCGGGTCATACTTTACCTCCACCAACACTTAAGTTCAAGAGGAGACGATTTCAGGCTTCTCTCTCTTTTCTTTCTCTCTTGCCTCCTTCTGTTTTCATTTCCGTGCTTCAATTGTTCTACGGAATGCTGATGTTTTGTCATTCTATAACTAATAAATATTATTTTTATCAAAGAAAAATTGCAAATAGAAGGTAATATTGAAAGAAGCAAGGCATAATATTATTTTAGAAGTTGTTGCTGAGCAGCAAAATATTGTATTCAAAATGTTTGCTTTTGTTGTCGCAACTGTTTGTGTTGTTGTTGTTGTTGAAGATGATGATGAGTTGGAATCCATTTACGAGACATGGATTTAAGTCTTTTTAAACCTAAGCACGATTTTCTGATCATTCTGTAACATTATTGAAAACAAGTGAAAAGCGGAAAGATGGTTGAAAAAGAGAGAGAAGAAGGGGAAGTGATATAAAACTACTTCTAAACATTATTCTTTGCTCCTTCTCCTCTTCTCTGCCCTGAGAGAAGCTTATTAACAATTAAGCATATATCATTTCATCTCTCTACGAAAACATTATCATCATCTTCCTCTCTTTTTTTTATTCCCTTGTCTAAGGAAAATGTGTAGAAGCGCCAGCAGCGGTGGTGGTGGTAGTGGTGGTGGTGGCATTAACGTTGTACCTCATAAAATCTATAACCGCTAAACAAGCCCTCCAGCTGTGAGACCACTACTACTATGTCGTCGTCTCTGCTGCTGCCGCTGCTGCTTTATCTGCTACACAAAAACAAAAACCGTTTGTCGTCTTCCTCTTATCCTTTATTGTAGTAGGAGTATAGTAGTAGTAGTAGTAGTACACATCTTGCAACTGATTGTGAGCTTCCATTTTCTCGTTTTTGCTGTCTTCCTTCCCATGAGAAACTAACCTATAGAGAGGGATAAACTTTTGTTGATGAGAGAAGAATTATAAATAAACAGCCGCGGCAGCACTAGCAGCAGCAACGCATTGATCATAAACTCTATAATTTTCTACGTAGAAGTACGTATCTTGCTGAGGAATGCTATTTCATTAACAACTACATTAAATATTTGCCGTGAGGCGGAGAAGACATTCAATCTTTTTTCTATAATAATAATAATAATAATAATAATAATAAATTTATGTATGTAAGTACGAACATCAAAGTAGTATAATAAAATACGAAAGCAGGGATATTTCCAAAAAAAACAGCAGCAGGGCCTGCAGGAGAAAACTCTTACATTAGATGAAAGATGTTGAAGTCAACAATGAAAGTTCTTTCTCTTAAATCTCTCCTTTTGCTTCTTTTCTCCCTCTTCCATAGCAGCGGTATACAGCGAAAGACTGCTGTAATGATGGTGATGATGATAAAGATAGCGGTATTCTTTTAATAGATGAAGATGGAGGAGGAGCAGAGCAGAAGGAGAAGGGAAAGAAGAGGAATCTCCTCTATGCCAACCATGCCATTATCGTAGTACTTTTAATGGGTTATGTCTTAAGGGAAGTCCTTTTGGCTCTGAAGCAGTATATTAACATAACACTCATTAATGAGATAGTTGACCATAATTAACATCACTTCATATTATTTTCTATCTATTTTCTCTGCTATGCTATTATTTTATAACCGAAGGGGAGATAAGAAGAAGAAGCGTCACTATCAAGGCCGCAAAACAGAAGCTTTTTGGATTTTCACTGAATTGAAGCAAAACAATATGGGCTGCATTATTATTGCAATCTTCTATCAACACAAAAATATGTACATAATATTATTATACTTTCCTTTACATCAACATTTTAGAAAAATAAGTTCAGAAGGTGAACATTTCCCTTTTTGGTACCTATGTACTACTTTTACCTCGTCGTATAAAATATTATATTTATAGTACTACACAAGAATGCACATGGCACATAAAAAAAGTAGTATGACGTAATACGAAATGGTTTTCCACTCAACTCTCACAACAATTTCTATTTTGTTGTGGATGAAGAAAAAAGATTTTCATTCTCAGCCTGCTGTGCTGCTGCTGATGTTATACGTTCGCTCATCGTTCTTAGTTGAGAAAGGTTGGTTGGTTGCTGCAAATAAGCTGTGAAATGGTTATCTTCACTTACTCACAGAAGGTAACAACCCAAATCGGGGTGATGACAGAAAAAGGAGAGTTGTGAAAATGTTGAAGCTGCTGCTGCTGCTGAATCTCTCCTCTTCTCCGCGAAGCTGAAGCTAAAACATCGATTCTTAGTGATCCGAATCAAAATCATTTTTAGTGTTACATCATCAACATCATCGCCATCATCATCAAATCTTTTTTGCCTGTAGAAGTAATAGTAATAGCGAAGGTAGTAGTAGTGAGGTCCTTATTTCAAGTGAAAGAAAGCGGAGAGGAGAATCCCATTTCCATTATCAACATGCTACCTTCCAACTTCTTCTCATCTTCTCAAAGTAAGAAGGTTAGTTGTAAAAGGAAATGACATTATGAGCCGTCGAGCTACAGGCAAGAAGATGACGAAGATGAAGAAAATGAACAAAATGAAGAAAAAGAAAAAAGAGGAAGAGTTTTTATGGAAATTTATGGAATACTTTTTTCCTCTCGCACAATTTAGGAAATGTATAAGTATGAATATTCTACTTCGTCATATATGCTTAATTATATGTACATAATATTATATTATTTAAAGGGTTTGAGGAATATTTTGAGTGAGTGTGTCTGTCTGTTTCTTTCTGTGTGAATGAATGTTTTTGCTACACTAAAAATAAAAGGTGAAAGCTTAAGAGATGAGATGGGAAAATCTTTTTCGGTGAAAAAAAAAAGAAATGATGGAAGGAAACAAGCAAAGCAGAGCTCTAATATAGTAACACAGTAGTAGTAGAGTTGAAGAAAGCAGCAGCTTCAGATTATTATGATGATGACTAAAAAGTGGAGTGAAAAAGGAGATTTTTTTAAACCTATGATGGTTTTATTTGTGTCTGTGTGTTAACTCATTGCTGCTGCTGATGCTGCTGTTGCTATCAGCTCAGCTCGGGGGTGATAAAATGAATCCCTTGTCTCAAATATGGTAATGACTGATGATGGAAAATAGTGAGGAACATGGAAAGTCGATTGGAAATTTTTTTAACTTCATTTCAAACTTGAACATTTTTTTATATCTCGATGGATTTTCAAGAATATTTTTCCACAGAATAGAAATATTGAATGGAGAGAAGCAGCAGTAACAACGACGATCCAATCCAATGATGCAATGGCACAAACGTCTAGTTTAGTTTTATTTCGGAGTTCATCTTCCTTCCTAGTTTATTATAATGTTGTGTAACAAAAATGAAAAAAGAAATATCTGCAAAAATTGCTTTCGCTTTTTTAAACAAATTTTTAAAGAATTTTACCGGTAAAAATCAGGTACATTTTACGCAAAAAATTAATTGTCGCGTTGTTTTCTTGTATAATAAGATTTGGATATTTCATCTAGAAAACTTAATAAGTAGGTTAACGAAATCGAAAGCGGATTTCATCTACTGTACAAAATGACGTCGTAAATAATTCTTTTTTCTTACGTAGGATTTTAAATGTTGCGGGCAATTTCATATTTTATTATTTTAGTGCATTGCATAAGTAGCAATGTAAATTTAGAAAGGGTTGATTGAGGGACACAGCTGTTGTTGTTCTATTTCTCTAGGTATAAATTGTTCCAAAAAATTCTTGTGTTTAAGCAGATGCGATGTGAGCACAACAGAGTATAATAATATTATGAGAAAGGTTCTGTAAAATTAGGATAAAAGACTTAGCAGAAAATGGAGGTTAAGTTTTTTTTACATACAAAGCAAAAAAAACAACAACAATTTTGTACTTTTCTCTCTCACTTTCCCAACAAAAAGCTCTTCTGCAATGGAAAATGGAAGCTAAACTGCAGCAGAAATGACAAAAAAAGTTCCTGAACGACGGCGACGGTCTTCCACTCACGCATTATAAAACGTAATTTCCTTTGCATAATGAATTAAATAGTCCGTCATTTACCTAAGGAAAATGAGCATTTTAGTTTTGTAAGTTGTAGGTAAGGACTAAGGAGCATTTTCCCTTTTGTTCTTTTTCTTTTTTTCTTTCTTTCTAGCGATGAAAATACACAAACTGAAACAACACAAGGCACTTATTTATGCATACAAGTTTGTCGGTGGTGGTGGTGTTACAGTGACTAGGCTGATGCGATGTGAGTTGAGCTGGGAAAGAACATATATTATTATTACAGAAAGAGCGCAAAAACTACAAAAAATGCAAAGGCTAGAGCTAAAGCGTTAAGAGAAAAGTGAAGGGAAATGGAATCTACTTGGTTATTAATAGTAGCAATACAATTACCGTCTTTATTACCTTCATGTGAACAAATGAGTGTAGAAGCAGCAAACTAGTCAGATCCGACCGTTTCACCTTCATTCTCTTATTTTCTCTCTTACAATAACAAAAAGCTGTATTTAATTCAAAGTGGAACTTGCCCTGTACGACATTAAGCAAAAATAGGAACATTTGAAGGAGTTGGATGAATGGTAATTGGCTTCCAGTTCTAGTTCTAGTTCCAGTTCCACATTTCCAAAAGCAGCAGCAGGCAAATGGATTGGTGTCTTGCTCTAAGTTAACTTAACTCTCTGTTGGTGGTAGTGTTGGTGGTGGTGGCAGTATTCGCTTGTGCATTTCATTTAAATGCTGTCCATCATCATAAAAATGCGATTTAACTTCATATCACTTCATGCTACAATTCACAGCTGTGTGTGTAGTGTGTAGTAACATAACTTGTCACCACCACCGCATTTTCTTTTCTCGATTTAATATAAAAGTAACGGCTACAGTCCCATCATAAAAAAACCTTAAAAATTACTTTCTTTTTTTCTCTGACTCTCTTTCTCTATGCTTGAAGGGAGAAAAAAGTATAATTTGGAGAAAGAGAGAAAGAATTTTCACATCTGGTTTATTTCCCTTTTCCCCAGATATGACTTCCTTGGAGAAAGAGAAGGATTCAATGAGATGACTTTTCGAGAATCACATACATCGCTAAGCAAGCTCAATAAAACATGTGGAATTGCTTTTTTTCTAGAGAAATGTCGTCTTCGTGATGATGTTTCCAAATGGCATTGAAAAGAACGAACGAGCGTTTAAAATAAACTGACTTTTTCCAGAAGTCTCTTCTCTCACATAAAATTATATTTTTTTATTTAGTGTAAAATAAAAAAAGACTACAAAATATTTAACCATTCACCACCACCGCATTTATTACTAGATCGGAGATCTAGTTATGCGATTAGTCTGTTTGTCCGTCTGTCTGTGCTCTAACTGTCGAACGAGTTAACCGATTGGCATGAAATTTGGCAAAGAAGGTCCCGCAACCTTCCGTAGGAAGCCTATTGTTTTTCCGCGAAATCGGATGAACACTGCTAGCGTACTGAGTAAAAAACCGAACCTCATGCGCTCCATAAGGTTTACATTGCCATTTAAATGCATTTTTCAACATGGCTTTGTTATTTAAAATAAAGGTTTCGAAAACAAAAGACGACCTTTTTGTATTTCAGTGTGTATTAAATGAATCATAACAATAGCTGCCTTGCCCAAAAGGCTTTATGCAAATTGTATATTATTACTAGATTAAAGATCTAGTTATGTGGTCAGTCTGTTTGTCCGTCCGTTCGTCTGTCCATCCGTCGGTGTTCTAACGGTCGAACGCTATGACCGATTTCAATGAAATTTGGTATAGAGAATCTTTAGACCCTCGGTAGGAAAACTATTGTTTTCCTTCAAAATTTATTGAGACTTGGCATCACACGAAGCAAAATTTTGTTTTGCTCCGATCTAGGTTTTCCACCGTTCCGTTTATTGCTTTTGGCTTATTCGTCAAATAAAAACTATTTAAAAAAATAAAGCATGGTTTTGCAGTAAAAATGGCTTGAAACGTATAAATAATATTCGGGTGAAATTTCGTACATCACTTTTACTACCCGTTAATGAATCGTTATAATTATCTTCATTATTACCATCATCATCATCATCATGCACATTGCTTTAGATAATAAATTTTTAAGGAGAAGAAAATAATAATCAGTTTAAGCCTTGCTACTTCAGCTTGGTTAGGCTTTTAGAGATAATCTCAAACTTTAATGAATGTTGACTCTCTCCTTGTGTGAATTATTTACATTAATGTCGACATAAAACTGGAAAAACATAAAGTTTTTGTACTATCTTCCTCCGCTGAGAGAATAGAGAACAAAAAGTTTATGAAATTTAACAGACATGCAGCAACAACAGCAGCAGCACTAATGCTACTTATCAGGCACTCACTACTCCACCTTCTTTTATCCCTCCCTCCCTTCCTCTACACTCTACACGACTATCATTACTTTAAAAAGAGTAGAGAGAGAGAGAGAGAGAGAGGGTACAACGACCAAGTAAACTGTAAAAATGCATTTCTGAAGAAATGTTGACAGGTTTTAGAATGGGAACAACAACACAGGAAACTTCTCTCCTTTCTTTTGTTGTAGTTTCCCAGAAAACAGTTGAAAAGTGAACAAATTTTAAGGTTTTTGGTTCTAATGTAGACTTATTTGAGGTTGAATGCTATGCTGCAGCTTGAAATGAAAGACGGAGAATAGACTCAGCAGCATCATCAGCTCGTCATCATCATCATCACCATCGTCGTCGTCGTTGAATAGAATGTAAATAGGGGAGCAGCTATACACACCACCACTACCGCCGGTCTAGATATTTAACCATACTGATTTATATCTTTATAAACAAGCTGTTATTATAAAAACGGAGGGAAAGAAAGAACAAGAGAGAGAGAGAGAGAGAGAGAAAGAGAGAATGTGCTTTCTTCTTTCTAGCAAATAAGTTGTTAAAGGAGAAAATATCCGTTTCTATTTCCGGGACGGTAGTAAGATAAAGGTTGTGCTGACTTGCTCCATTATCCTCTGCCGCCGCTGCTCCTGATGCTGATTCTGCTGCCGCTGCTCTGCTTTTCGTTTGACGTACTTGAGAAAAACTGACGTAGCACGCGAGAGTGTGTTGGGAGCATAAATAGAGAATGGAGCGAACGAGAGAGAGAAAGAGAGAAACGAACGGAATATAATATTATATTAAAAGTAGAAAATGGAAAAGAAAGCACAATGCTTTTGGTTTTGGAAAGAAAGGCAGAAACAGCAGCAGGAGCAGCGTTTTCTTCTCCTATAGCAGTAAAATAGCAAAAGCAGTCTTACATTTGCGAACAATTATCGTAAATATCCTTCCAAAAAAGGGAAAGAAAGAGAAAGAAAGGGACTGAGTAAGGACAACTGCTCAAAATTCTCTGCATTCGTTTTCACACATCCCTTTCATGTCTTCTTCCTTTTCAGAGAAAACTTTCCTCTTCTGTCCCATAACTTCTCATTTGATAATTTGATTTCTCCGGTGGACCTCTCGCTTCCATCTCGTTGCATTACTCCACTCAACTCCACTCCAGCGAAACATACACACACACAAACACACAGAAAAACTCACTCTTACACAGCAATAGTCAAAGCCCTAAAAAAGACGAGAACGAAGACGAAAAAAAACATTAAGACGTCGCTCGCGTAGTAATAGTAGAAACGAAAGGACTATGCACAAGCCTTACATTAGATTTTTACTATTACTGCTGCTGCTGCCATTGCTATCACTTCGTCTCTCTTTCCCCATTTTTTCTCAACGTATCATTACAAGGAACAAGTCATATCAGTCTAGAAAGGAGAAAATTGTGTGAAAAGAGAAGAGCCACAACTCACACACACACTCACTCACATCATCAGACCCAAAGAGAAGAATAATAGAATAAGAATGGGATCGTTGTTGTAAATTGCAGAAAGACAGAGAAAAGGAGAGACTAAGGTAGAGTGCCAAGTGAATGAGTTCAAACATTTATAAGATGATAGAAGCTTTCATGCTCCACATTCATTTCATTTCATTTCTATCGGTTCGTTTCTCTCTCTCTCCACTTTTTTCTATCTTGCTCAGTCTTTTTCTTCCTCCACTGTTTAATACTTTCTTTAGGTTGTGCTGTCGTTTCCCCTTTTCTATCTACTGCCCTTTCTTCTTCTTTAAAAAAATCCCTGTGCATCTCCTTTTCACTCAATATAGACTCTAAAAAAGTTCTCACATTTTCTCTCTCTCTCTCTCTCTCGACGTAGGAATGTACATACATAAGGAACCCTCTTCCATCCTACCAAGCCATATATATTTCATTTCTGTATAAAAAAAATAAGTGTCATTATAGTACAACAGTAGTAGAAGAGTCGCTCGACATCGTACCGGCATCATCATTATTGCGTCGCTAAACGTTAAAATGTTATGCTATGCCCTGTTCTTAACTGAAGTATTAATATTTGCTTCGCTCTTGATTCCATATATTATAATATGTATTCTGCCTGTATTGTTTCCATCAGTCTGTCTTTCTTTCTCTCCCGTTCTATTTTAGTTTCAATTTTCTTTTAAATTCTGTAGCAAATTGATACGAACTATCAATTAATTACGTCGTTTAACAAAATAACCTGAATTGCAAATGGACAGAAACTCCTCATTCAATTCAATTCAAATATGCATTGTGAGAACAACATCTCTTCTCTTTTATAATCGTCTCATAAAAAACGCTGAGCTGAACGAAACTAAACAGCAACAAATCTTAATTTTCACAACCCAATTCACACCACCAGCAGCAGCAACAGCAGCAGCAGTAGGGACAGGGACAGTAATTTAACAATAGAATGAAGAAAGTGATATCTTCTCCCGCTTGAGCAGTCACTCGAAGTTAAAACTTTTTATTATTATTCGTATCATTATTGACTGTAAAATTATCATGTCACAGTCACGAATTAACAGAATGGATTTGAATAACAACGTCAACGAAAACAGCAACAATTCCTCATTTCTTTTTTCCCTATGTTTCCGCCCATTTCTCAAATACAACTCCATCCAACAAATTGTGTCTTTGTAGCTCTTTCCCTCTATAAAACTTATTTTACCTATTATTATATTATTTCGTCTGGAAAAATGAGACAAGGAAAACTGTGTACGATGCAATATAATAATTAAATATAGATTTTAAAATTTCCCACTTTTTGCTACCCATCTTCCCGAATTCGATTCAATCCAACCCACTCATTCAATCCTTCCCTTGTTTCTTCTTGTATTTAAATTTGTTTAGGATGCGTATCTGGAAATCTGAGATGAATAAAGCGAGAATAAATTATATTGTCGTCGTCAAGCTAAGAATACAAGACAAATCATTCTCATTCCCTATTCAACACAAAAGACTTGGTACTTCATTATTTAATTTTCGGGATTAGAAAGGCAGAATCAGCAGCAACGTGTGAAAGGGTGAAGAGGAGTGACGTTACTACTGCTGATGCTGCTGACGCTGGAAAATATATTATAATATATTTTATCGTGAAGTTGCAGATAATTGTTTTCCACTATCACTACTGCAAAAATATGATAAATATACATAATATTGAAGTTTCTCTTTTTCTCTACCTACCCACCTCCTCCAATTCCACTTCTTCTATTGATTCGATACTTTCTTTAAGAGAGACATAAAGATAATAAATAATAATATATAATGTACATTTTTAATAATGCAATATTATAGCAGCGGAGGAAGAAGAAGAAGAAGGAGAAGCAATCGACTTGGTTCGCTAAAACAGCAGAGTTCTTTGGTTTTTCTTATTTTAGAGAGGTTGTTGTTGCTGTTTCCCAGCAGCAGCAGCAGCAGTAACGTAACAGCAGCTTCTTGACTCAAGCCGTGTTGATTGCGATTTTCATCAGTTGTCGTAGAAGTCGTCGTTGTCGTAGCTTTTTCCTTCTCTCTCCCTCTCTTCTTTCTTTTGTTTCGTTTCTTTCTCTTTCTTTTCTTCCTTTCTTCTCCTCCTCCCTAGTCAATAATAAAAGTGACAGTAGTCATTCGAATATCTTTGTTTTAGTTGAAGCACCAACTCTCTAGTCTAGTAGTGCAGCAAGCAACAACAAAAACAACAACAACAACGGCAACAACACGACGATGGTGATGATGATGATGAATGAATCGAATAACTATTGTAGTGAAGCAAAACAGAAAAAAAACAGAACTTCTATCAAGTTTGATTTTTAGAAGGAGCCCATTCTCTCGATGAATTTTGGCAGGAGATGCGGCGCGGCGGACGTTGCCGCTGTCGTTGCGTTATGTGTATAGAATAAAATTTGCTTAGTTATAGACATTTCTTATGACAATACACAAAAACTGAAGACGATACTACTATACATTTGCTGCTGCTGCTGTTGAAAAGAAATGTTTGTTGAGAGATAAGATCAGAGACTGAAAATAAACGGATGAGACACCTTCTTTATTCCTCTATTGTGTATACCCAAGAAGAAGTTTCCGTGCATAAAAAATCCTCCTTTTGAGTGAGTGTTTGCTTTTGCTATTGCATTTGCCTTTCGGTCTTTCTTGTCTCACTTTTCCGTGTATGTAGAATATTTGTGTCCTTCTTATCATGCCATGCCACACCATGCTATGTTCGCCACCAAGGAGAACGAAAGACAACACTTGCATAACACTGCGAGACAGTTTTTGATGGATAATATGCATCTCAGCTTCTGCTGCTGTTTCTAAAGAAAAAGGGAAAGTGATAGAGAAAAGAAAAAAAAGATGGAGGTTTTCATACTAAATTCTTTTTAAGCATTACCACATTCACATTGATGGAAAAGGAACACTTCAGCGGAAGAAAGAATTTATTCTCTCTCTCTCTCTCTTCCACTCTTTCTCACAATCCATTCATCTCCAATCCAACTACTGTCAATACAAAAACATTGTATAAAAAAAGCAGACGAAGATGATGATGACAATCGCTCAATGTAAATTGTTACATTGAAAAAGGGAAGGATGAAAGATTGGAAGCAATAAGTGTGTTTCCCTTCATTTCATCGTCTTCTTGTTCTTATTCTACTTCTTTAGCGGCTGAGTGAGTGAACGAGTTGCATAGCGCCACCAACACACCACCACCATCATCATCATTGCCATTATCATCATACCGCTATCTATTTTCATTGATTGTAGTGCACACTTGGGGAAAAGGATTACTTTCATCATCAAAAAACTTCTTCTTCTTTATCCTTCTCTTCTAATATATTCCATGGTCGTTCGTTCCTTCGTCCTTTTTCCTGAAAAGAATAATCGAAGGGAATTAAATCTTAAAAAGGAAAAAAACGAGCTAAGCGAAAAATAGGCATGCAACTTTTGAGCATTCGAATCCATTTCGAATCAGATTCGAACTAGATTCGATTCGAACGGATTCGATTCGACCAGATTCGACACGAACCGGATTCGAACCGAAATTTCGAATCGAATCTGGGAAGCTGAAAATTTTGTAAAAATATCACTTTCAAAATTGGGACAAGGAATGGCCATAAAGTTGTATCAACAAATTGCAAAATAAGAAATGTTAAATGACGTATTTAAATGCGTAGAATATGAAAATAATAATTCATTTTGCCAATGCGGTCAATTGACAGTTTTATGATCAATTAATTACTTAAATTTTAGTTTTTTGCTCTTAAACGCCAAACAAAAGGTTATTGGGTAAATCAAACTCCATGTTCATTTTCTACGCATTCAAATACGTCTTCTTACATTTTGTATTTTGCCATTTGCTGATACCACTTCATGGCCATTCCTTGTCCCAATTTTGAAAGTGATATTTTTTTAAAATTTTTAGCTTCCCAGATTCGATTCGAAACTTCGGTTCGAATCCGGTTCGTGTCGAATCGGTTCGTCTCGAATCTGGCTGAATGGATTCGAATAGATTCGAACCAGATTCGATTCGAAACTTGGATTCGGTTGCATGCCTAGCGAAAAAACCATTTCTACATCTATCGACTACTACATACTACCAAATATTCGTTGTATAATATTATGAAAAAAACGAGGACGGAAGGAGGACAAAAATGATTGAAGAGAAGAATCGAACGAAGAAGGAAAAGAAGCCATACTTCAATTTTTTCCATCTACAGAACAAATTTACATAGGCGTATTTATTCATTCTCTATCATATTATAGAAATCAGAAAAATTGGGTGTGTAATGTAAATGGATGGATTTGATACACTTCTTTCAAAGAAAAAAAAGATTATTTTATAAATCATAAAATAAAATAAAAAAACAGACAGGTCTCAGCAATATTTAGGAAGGCTCACTTACCTTTTTTAGGTGGAGCGACGGAAAAAACTAAACGAGGAAAATATGGGATTGAAAGAAATTGCAACTTCTTAGATTAGGTAATGCAACAGCAGCAGCAATAACGCAAAACATAAAAAGGATACGAATAATAAATAAACTGAATTTCATAAAATGTAGGTTTTTAGGTATAGAATGGCGGCAAAAGCAGGAGCAGCGTGAGAAACATACTGTTTTTGTCTGCAGTTCAGTAAATAAAGTATAAGGAAAGGGGAAAGGAGAAAAAGGATTGGAAAGACAGCAAGAAAGTTCTAAAAAACAAGAATAAATAGAAAATTGTGTAATCTGACAAAAATGGAACTGCTGCTGCTGCACTGCAACTCTTGCTGTTGTTATTTTCTTCTTGTTCTTCTTCTCTTTTCTTTCTTTCTTCTGAACTTATAAAACTGCTTCTTTGCTTTTTCGATTTCACATAAAGAAAAATATTCATTGCAGTTTTTCCCTTGGAACTTAGAACATCAAATGCCTTTTCGTCTTTCACTCCCTCTCCCTCTCCTTCCTCTCGCTCAACTTTCTGTTGTAGTAGAGGATGGGATTTTTTTCTGAAATTGTGATGATGATGTTGATGATAGTGGTGAGGGCAAAGAATATGTACATATTTATCGATTAAAGCGAATGATAGTTACTCCACTACATGAATTGGGTTGGGATCCCAAAAGTGTAAATAGGTGTCGGTCCAATCCAATATTTTAATTTTGTAGTAATGCTGTAGTAATGCACAATATCGAACGATGTATACATTTGCATATTACGTTTTTTGGACCATAGAGATAAACCATAATATGCATTAACAATTGTAAGATTCATTTGATTTTCAATCCAATCATCACCGACTACCACAAAATGAGTATCGTAATATTAATACGAAAGGCAGTTCACAATTGCAAAGCTGGAAAAGGCCAGCTTGAACTTTGTGGATGCCTATCTACGGTTCAAAATTCCCGGTCGTAATGGCACGTCACTATGGAGACACTTTAAAAGTTTTATTTATCCAAATGGGTCTAATCGTTCGACGTACAATGTAGTAGGAATAGTAAAAATTGGTTTCAGTTTGTTGGCTTTTCTTACTACTATTGTGAATCAAAATTATCATCATCAACATTAATAACATACCAGAAAAATGCGCGCTAACCCCTCATATTTGAAAAGTAGCAGAAGAACAGAATTATCGAAAAACCTACTTTGCGTTCCTGCTGTATAGTAGCAGCCTTTAAACCTCTTACTATTTATTATTAGAGTAAAGGAGATAATATTATTATGTAGGTACGTATGTTTATTGTGTAATGGAACTTGGTTTCTTGTATAGATAGATTTGTATAATAGGACAGATTCATGTTCCAGCTTTATTCTATTTTCCCCTTATTTTTTCCACAAACTTTCTCCTATTCTTGTCGTTCGTATATCTCTTTCTGCTCTTGCTGCTGCTTTCATTCATTCAGTTTTCCTTGTAATGGCGTCGTCGTAGTTTTCGAGGAGAGAGACAGAGAGAATGAATCTCTCTTTTCCATTGAATTTTATCCACGTTTAAGCTTATGAGTGTGTAAAAAGATTCGAGCAAGCAACTCTTTTTTTCTCTCTGGCTCTCTTCTTCACCTCCCGTTTGGGTTCAGCTCTGGTTTGGTTTTCTATTGATATTTTATTGCAAGAAGAAGTAAAAAAGGAGAAGAAATATAAGAAGAAGAAAAAAGGAGGGAAAGGGTACGGGTGATTCATATTCGTCTAAAATGGCGATCGTTTATTATACTTTACCACATCGAATTCAGCTCGTTCGTTGATAATAGGTATTTTGAGCCTACTTTGCATATTCAACAATAAGAGAGCTATTTTGGAATGTTTTTTAAAAAGGGATTATACTCGCGCATAACTCTGCTGCCGTTGTTGCTACTGCTTCTGAATCGCTCTCATAGTTCCTACAGAAGAAAATTTGAAAAGGGTAAAGGGAACGCATTGAAGATTTGGAGCTGCTGCTGCTGCTCCTGCATGTCTGTGTCCTTTTTTGTGCAAGGATGAATCCATGAGAAAAGGAGAAAGAGAGAGAGAGAAGGAGCAAGTGTAGTAAAGAAAGGAGAAAGCGGAGCAGCAATAGCAGAAGCAGCTCAGCTAAATACGTGTGTATATGCATTTGTGCTTTCCTTTCCTTTTTCTTCTTCTTCTCCTGCTCATTTCTTCTTCTTTCTTCATTCGTGTCCCTTTTTTATATTGGCCCCCTTTCACTCTCTGGAGGGAGCCATCCAATGCAACTGGGCTAGTCCCAATACGATAGTTAGTCGTGACACAAATAGAGAGAAGTAGTATAAGAACAGGAAAATTTTGGCAGTTGTGTGCAAGCATAAAGTGAAAAAATACTGACTTTGTAGAAAAAACACAGAGAGCTCAGAGTAGACAAGAACTGGAAGAACTGAAAGAAAATAAAATGAAGGAGAAGAAGAAGAATAAGAAGAAGGAAAAAAGATGAAAAAATGTCAGGCTGCCTTGCCTCATACTACATTGCTGCTTCCACTAGTCGATCTTCTCTTCTCTTTCTCAAAGACGGATGGATATAGTCAACGTCAGGAAAAAAGATGAAGTTGAAGGAGAGAGAGAAAAAAAAGAAAAAAAAGAGAGGAGAGACAGTAGTAGAAGAGACTGAATAAAAATCAGAAAGACTAAAAAAAAACCATGCATGTATGCATCTCCACCAGCACGAAATGGATCCTTTCTTAGCACAAAAAAACGGACCCAAACCAAACCAGTCATACGTTTTCTTTCTCTGGATTATTGTTTCTTGGAAGAAATAAGAATCTATCTTCTTCTTTTTCGTTCGAAGCTCTCTTTATTGAAGAAAGTAAGTTGTAGTAGTGCCTACCATATCAAATCATGTCATACATAATACAATACTGAATAAAAATAATAAAATGTTTTTGTGAGAAGTAGAAGCAATAGCAAAAGCAATTGCAAAGGGGTATCACATCATATCGAAAATATATTCTTTATTGATATACCTAAACGTTTTCTCTCTCTCTCTCTCTCTTTCGTGTCTGGTATTTATTCTGACGTCGTCTCGTGGTATTTTTAAACCTGGAAGACATGTGTCACTTCAAAAAATACTGAAATGCTATTAAATTTATCTCTCCACAGTATACACACACATACAAACACACAAACGGAGTTGAAGGAAACACACAGAGTAGTATTTTTTATCACAAGCAAAAGGCTTCTCTTCAAGCGTCTCTGCTGCTACAGTGCTTTTAGCTTGTATTGGTGGCGTTGGAGAAGGAAAAAGTATAACTTTGGTAATTTCCTTTCCATTAGGCGTTTTTGTTGTTGCTGTTCCACACCACAGCGGGAAAAATTGGGGTAAAACATATCCTGTGTATTTGTAATGTAATGAGATGTCCCCGAAGTACTGTATAGATTGTAGTAATATTATAAAAAATAAAGTAAAAAGTTAATCTTGCCTGCTTTGTTTAGATGAATACGTTTCACTTTCACTTCATCATAATGGAAAAGGAAAAGAATGGAAGTAAGAATGAAGGAGAAAGTAATCGAGACAGAGGCAATGATGGCAATAGCATGCAAATGAAGGAAAGAAGAAGAAGAAGAAAGTTTTTGTTGGGCTGTTGACAACAAAAGCATCAGGCAAAACGTTTTCAGGGAGAGCAAGAGAGAGACAGAAAGAGTTAAGTAAGAGTCAAGAGATTAGGAAAATGTTCAAAGGCCATTTATAAAGTCTTCTTACTTACTTACACTGTGACGCTTTACTGCCACTACTACTGCTGCTATTACTACGTTGCTTTTCATTATTTTTATATTCCCGACTATTCTTCTACATAATTAGAAATTTAATAACTATGGATTTCGTTAATACTTTTGGGTTTTACTTACAACAAAAAAGGCTATTTATAACTTGAACTAATATGTCAAAGGATTTAATGACTTTCGGTGGTGGTTGTGATGCGATGGTGGTAGTAATGGTGTGGGCAGAGAAGCGAGAAAATGAAAGAGAAAGAAAGGAAGAAGAAATTAATCAGATTTGAGTCTTTAATACAGTTACAATAGATCAAAGAGCCTAGAAGTACTTACTTAACTTAATCTGGTGGAACGTTCTTCTTCTTATTACTATTATTCCCCGATCATAGCTTAACTCTTACTATGTATTGCTTTGTTATTATGTATTATTGCGCGGGAAATACTTTTATTATAGCCATTTATTTTTTTATTTCTTCTGAAAAATAAAATGGATTGGTTGCTAAAGTCGCATTTTACTGCGTTGTGCCGCTGCAAGTCAATCTAAAAGAATGATAGGGCACACGCCGGAATAAGAGTAATTGAATTGGATTGCCAAATTTATTTGGGTGACATGTAATTTATTTATGCAAATTATTATGAGCAGATGACCTTGGTTTTGAAGCCATATTTAGATAATTAATCTGAAGCAGGAACCTACGGAGAAGATCAGAGGATTCATCCAGTTTTATTTTTTATACATAAAATAAAATAAAATATTCAAATTAGACAGATGAAATCAAGTTAATCTTTTTCTTCTGCTGTGCGCCGTGCGGTTGCTGTAGGTATAAAAATAAAATTAATTTGTCTTTCTTTACTAAAACTTCAAACCAAGATAAAAGTAAATGAATAGAAATGAGTACGAAGGTGTATTGGTAAAATAAACGGTAACGGTACAACTGACAACGGGCGCGCGCTGTGCATTATAAAATTGTATTTTTTTTGTTTCTTTTTCAAACATGTTTCCCTTCTCGAAATGATTTGATGTGGTTGCCATAAACATTAAATTACATTACATGTAAAGCAGCCTTGTAGTAAGTTAAGTAGGGGAGTAGTAAGAAAACCATAAAGAAGCTGTAAAACATGAGTAAACATTTCAAATAAAATAATTTGCTACTGTTGCTCTAGTCTTTCACTGCGTCAACATCTTCCCAAGCTAACAAAATTGTAATCAAGTAGTAGATAAGATCAATAAACTAGTCACATTCTTGTATTTAAACTTAAAATTTAATTTAAGGAAATTAAATGAGTTTAAATTTTATTAGAAAGAAAGAAAGGGAGAGAGAAAATAAAACTCTAATCATATCAGATTTACGACGATGCTACTCTTACTACCGGAGATTGAGTAAAAAAGCTGGCTTCTTTTTTTCTTATCTCTCGTAAGAATAAAAGATCTCGCTTTCTCTCTTCTTCTTTTTCCATTTTCTTAGTTTTTGTTCCTTAAGCAGTGCGAGGAGGAGAGAGAGAGAGTAGTAGATGTAACATCTCCAATTTGTTTTAACAACGGCTTCCTAATCTGCATGAGTGTTAGTGTTACAAGGAACGTCTTTTTGTGTTTCTTTTGATGGATTTTTTTCTTCTTCTCTGGAGCAAGCAGCTTTCTCTCTTTTAACTCTTCTCTTTCTCTAATGCTGCCGCTAGTTTGCTGGTAGCAGTATCAAATGGCGACAGAGAGAAAAGTGAGGAGAATGTATACAGAGGAGAGAAAAGAGTCTGTTTAACAATTCATGACGCTTCTCAAGGAAAAGCGTATTAGCATAGAAAGAGAAAGAGGAGAGAAGGCAGATGAAGAGAATCAAATGAAAGGAGTAGACAAAAAGGTAGATAGGTAGGCAGAAGGTGGAACACAAAGGAAAAAAGGAAACTCAGAAGAAGAAGAAGAAACAGCAACGTTAACGTCTAAATGTCTGGCGAGTAAAGAGCGATGTGTGTGATGAGGTAATATTACCTAGAGAAAAAAGAAAAGAGAAAGAGAACGTTAGAGAAAAAGACGAATTTGTAAAAGTTTTCTCTCTCTCTCTCTTTGAAGGAAAAGCAGGTTAGCACATACTCAACTAACAATCTGTGTGCTCAACTCGATCAACATTTCAAAAATATTCTGAAATGCGACGTTGGTGGTGATGCTGGCGGTGGTGATGGTGACATGATAAGACTCATGCTGGGTTATTGGTTGGTTGACTGGTTGAATTTAAGTACATTTACATCATATTACCTATACCATTATTATTCCCATCTTTTTCAATCCCAACTCTAGACGCTAATGGCATAAAAAATATAATCAATATAATTTTTTTTCTTTTGGCGTCGATTGTTTAACTTTTAAAAAAGATAGTTACTTTACGTTTTTGGTACATGGCAGTGGTATGGGATAACAGTATTTTTATTTCTGCTTTTTAATCCAAAACATTTTTTATTCAAAAAAGGAATCAAAGGCCTTTAAGGCCGCCGTAGAGAAAATCTTTTTTATTCAATACAATAAAAAATTAATTTTTACAAATTGAATGAATGACGACAACGATGTATTAAAGTAACTATAATAATATAATAAAATATTCTACTAGATAACGTTTACAGTTAGTAGAAAATAAAATAATGTGACTTCTTCAACCCCATAACAATTCATAAAAATATAAGTATGTAAGTAAGTATAAGGAATATAATTTTCGTAGTATTCTGTATTCCAACATAATGAAACACTTTTCAGGGCTTTTTTATTGTTATTATGTATGTATACTTCGAACAGAGTGAAAAAAGTGACCCTCTTGTTTTACTTTACTTTTTTATACATAAATACATACTTAAGATATTATAAAAAAACTCAACAGGATCTAGTTCAAGAGAGCATCGCTATGCACATTTATCATCACGTTTTTTTTTCTAAAAGACAAAAAAATCAGACATCAGAAATATTTTGTAAGTTCCCTCCGGAGAGAAGAAGAAGACGAAAAAGAGAAATAAAGGGGGAAAGGAGGAGTTCGGCCGTTTTATTATTATGAAACGAAAGAAAAAACGAAATAAGCCAGGAGAAAACGCAGTCACAACAGCAAAAGAGGCAGCAGCTCTTTTCTGTTCTGTGTGTTGGTTATGTGATGCAAAAAACGGATTTTTTATGGATTTTTTTTGTTATTTTTTAAAGGAACAGTAAAAAAAGGACCGCTTTTGTGCAGCGCACACACCTTATACTTACTACAACAACATAGTAATCCCCAAGAGACCCATTGCTATACTGTATCAGTGACAATCAGACTTGCAAAATATTTTTTGAAAGGTGTGTCTACTGTGTACAGTGTGTACTGTGTGACTGTAGTTATGTCATTGTGTCAGGTCTCTTGGATGTTGTTCATGTTTCTGTTGTGTTGTTGTTGGTTGTTATTGTTGATGAAGAAGCTGTTTGTTATTTTTAGTAACGAACGAACAGCATTATTGCTCCTGCTGCTATTTGCTGCTTTTTCATGTAGCAAGTTGTTTTTATTCGCTTTTCCTTTTCTTCTACTACATTATAAAAATTTACGAGGGGGTGATGCGAATGTTTGTATAGTACAAATACAACCAAACGTTGCTCCTATTTTGGCGTCAGAGAAGGAAAAAAAAGAAAGATGGTGGAAAAATATTAAATCTCTGGATATGATAAAGCTATACTACGATCCACGTAAATCTTATTGTAGTTGTGAAATATCCTGTTTTCTTGAAACACAATACTTTATATATAAATTTAGTTATTGCAAAACGGAGGTTTCTAAAGGGACGGTAAAACACGGCTGTTAAGGGGGGAATGTGAGACTCCGATAGGTTTATATGAGTTTCTAGCAATGATCTGATGCTTCTCGTAAAAATCATGCATTATAATGTCGTGTAAAAATCATATCATGCATTCATCAATCTGAAAGAGCAATAAGAAATTAATAAAAAATCTGTTGCAGATTTGATGTTGCAATAATTGTTGTTGTTTGTTTTCATAACTTTTATGTTTTTTTTCCTTTTTTATTCTTTCTAATATTATTTTATTATATTCATTTCTCAAATTAAAAACCAAAAATGCCAATTTCCGAGTAGCCTGAGCAATAATCTGTTTAATTAAAAGAAATTTCTTCCATAATAATAATAATCATGGTCATCATCATCATCATCTTCATCTTCATACGAGATAACTTTTTTCTGGAGTAATGGAACCGTTTCTCTGTAACTCGCATCTCGTCCACTCTCTCTTTCTCTCTCCAGCTTTATTATTATCACTTATCTTCGTTTCCTTCCCTCTTCTTCTACATTTCTACTTTAAGCCAATTCCTGAAAACAGAATTGCTAAAAATTTCCCCTCCTTAAACTAATGTGATTGTTACATGAATCTTCCCAGCAGAAGTTTTCACTTTTATCGCAGCAACATTGTCAATGTAATATTTATAGATAATTTCGCTGAAAATGTTCAAGCTGACGTTATACTTTTCTATTTGCTCATTTCATCTCTCTCCCTTTTATTCTTTACTGCTGCTGCTACTACTCCTTCATGCATACATGCAGCTACTGCTACAACCACTTCAGTAAAGACACTATAATTTTTTCCATCATATAAATATAATATTATGTATTTCTAAAGAGAGAGAAAGATAGAGAGAAATATATTATGATGAGCTTAGGGCGCACACACACAAAGAGAAAAGGAGAGCTTGAGTTAAACATAGGTATAAACACATCTTCCACTTCTTCTTACACACCAGACAAAATCTACAAAAAAGTGAAAGGAGGAGCACAGCAATAAAGAAAACTTTTCTATCTTACAATTGCTCTGGTACGTTATTTTTATAACCAACGAGAGAAGGAGAGAAAGGACCTTTTTTTCTCTACTTTTTTTGTTGGTAACTCTTTTTTTTGGTGCTGCTGCTGCTGCTGGAGAGAATAATAAGAGGATGATGTTATGTTACTACTTCTACACGGTCCAACCATAATGTGAACACATCATCGTAAATAATAACCGAATTATCCTTCTGTCCACTTATCTTGAAGGACAACACTATGGCTGACGACGACGATAGATATATAAATATCTGCTGCTGCCCCTAACCTTACTGTTTCTAACACAGAACAAAATATAAACTTTTTCTTTTTTTGTCTGTTGATGATAATGATAATCTTAGAAAAAAGTAAACCATATCGTTCAACATATTATTATATTATATTATATACACATACATGAACACTTACATCATCATCACATTCCATGCATTTTATTTGTGTAGCAGTGGGGATGAAAATGCGGAGAGGAGGATGAAATGAAACTCCCGATATTTTACTTTTATTCTTCTTTTTCTAATACTGACTATTACAGTGAATGACACACACAAAAAAAGGAATTCCGTTTAAGAAACAAATAGATACTTAAAAGAAAACGGAGGGAAAATCCAGAATGTAATTGCGTCTCGTCGTCATAGACATACATGATGGTGATGATGATATGATCTTCTGTAAAAAAGTATTACAACAAACTCTTCATGAACTGTTGCGTCACTGATCTTGCTTATATAGACCAATCATATCATATCATTTCACTATCACCATTGCATCACCACCACCACTATGACCTCTTACTGTCGGACTGTCTAAAAAATAGTAGGACAACGATATAATTTGGATTGAATGCATAGGTACGGTGAAGAAACTCTGCGTCAAAAACTAAAACTAAGCATTGTCAAACGCCAAAGCAGCAGCAGGAAAAAGCAGTAAAATTCAAGAAAAGGTTTTTCTTTCTTGAAATAATTCAAGAAAGACAGAAAAAGTGGCCGCTTTTCTCTAACAAGGACAGATAAATATTCAGGGCACAACCCAAACAGCGGTAGCAGAAGCAGAAACAGCAGCAGTAGATACACAGAAGCACCTTCCATGTAAGCATATTTATTTGTCCTTCCTTCCTCTAAAATAAAAACCAACACAAAAAAACACACACACACGTTTTGTTTTATTTTTGGAAGTAGATCTACTTTCTTAGACATTATATGGTTTTTGCTTTTACCAAAAGTATTTACGTTAGAGAGAAAGCAAGAGAGAGAGAGACTGTTAAAAGAAGAAAAAAAGAAGGCCGTTGGTGGATAAGAGGAAGGATGTGCCCTGGAAGGTTGCTTCTTTCACTGTCAAATGAGTCCACCGTCGTCGTTGTTCTTGTCGTCGTAGCATACCATACCATACCACCACCACCTCACTTCCTTAGTTGACAATGACATTTAACTTTCTTCCGGAGAGACAGACAGAAGAGTTGATCTTAACGAGAAAAGAGAGAAAGGGGAGGGTAGAGAAAAAATTTACTTATTTACTTACTGTGACGACGATGACAACAACAACAACGACGACGACAACGTAAGAAAAAAGCAAACATCTGAAGCATTTTTTAAAGAATAAAAAGGTCTTGCCAAAATTGTAAAAGAAACTGGATATTCATATTACACCGTTGGGGAATACGCATAACAACCCTGTGGAGGTTACATCAAGTCACAGTTTTTTTTGCAAAGCCAGACAAAAAAGTTATATTGATAAAATACTATCAAGTAATTTCTTCAAAAGGTATATTTATTTTTAAGCAAACATAGAAAATGCGTCTTCGATTTTTGATAATTTTCTTATCCCATGCCAAAATCATACTCATTATCATAATCCGATCTAAAAACGTTACTGTGGTTAAACAAACAACAGGCACAAAAAATGAATAGTAGGTGAAATAATATACTTAACAACGTATAAATATTACACTATTTAGTTAAACTGTCAAGGCATTACTGCCACCGCCACCACCGGTAGAAGATAAAACTACCAAAAAAAGTGTATTAAATTTCCTCCGGGAACAATCATCCGTTTACCGCCACTTTCTATTAAGGTTGTTGCGTAACTTCTCTGTCGTCGTATTTATAATAATATCGTTGTCGTCATTACCATATTTAATATTTGCACAGACTTTACATGGCAGCGAACGCAACTTTTACAATAGAACGGGAGCTCTAAAGTATAAATGAAAAATGACATTTCGGTAAAAAGTCAATGAATAATGGAAGGTGCTTTAAAAAAAAAGACAGCAAAATATTTCTTTCTATAAACTTACCTAAATTTATTTAAACGAAAGTTGATTATGCAAATGTATAAAAAATACATAGAGGAATAAAATGAGCTCAAACTTTAAACTTGCATAAAATTATTGAGAGAATGCAATTTTTTAAAAAATGAAGCGATTTTCACATACAAAATTTTAATTTTGAGAGATTATTATTATTACTACGACTATTATTCTCCGAAAGGAATGATTTTTCTTCACTTGGGGCTTCATTGTTGCATAATATAAATGTGCTCACACATCGCTGACTGTTTGGCTTGCTTGGTTTCTGAGAGAGTTGAGCAAAAGTTTAGTTCTTCTTCTTCTTAAAGTTTTTGAGGTTCTAAACATGAATATTTATATTTTACGAGAAATTCCGTTTTCTTAAAAACGACTTACTTTTTAGTATTTTACGTCCATTTTTTGTATAATAAATTTGAGAACTTATAATATTCTTCGTCATCTTCTTCTTCTTTTCTTCTTCTTCTTATTATTATAATGACGATTTCCTTTTCTTCACTTCTTATTCTTTTTAACAAAGCATTGTAGCAGTAGTAGTAATAATTTAAAATGCAAGTTGTTAAAAAAGTTTCGACATTTTTTACCGTTGGAAAAAAAGAGAATGAAAGAGAGAAAGAAAGATTGAAGAAAAGAAGACTCATTTTCTATTCATAAATCCAGCGCGCCTGGTCGAGAAGATGTTTCGTTTTTTCACTCTTACTCACTCGCTCTCTCTTTCCTTACCTCGTTCTTTCTCTCTCTCTCTCCCTCCCTTTAGAAAATCTGGAAACAAAAGCCTAATGAAAATTTTGCCCCGTAAGACATTATCTTCAGGAACAATGCAACTTTGGAAATAAAGGCAAAAAAATGTTTCTCTTCTTCTTCATCTTTACTACACCACCACCCAGTGAAGGAGAGAGGAAAGGAAAATGACTGGAATGGAAACAGTGATAACGCTCAACTGGTGTGTGTGTGTGTATCTTTCTCGTTGTCGTTGCCGTCGTCTTCAACTTCTTCTTCTTCTACTTCCTCCAAGTCATTTCATTTCTTTACTTTCCTGCAACAACAGTAGTAGTAGTTTCTCTACTACCTACATATTTCCTTTTTTCTTCTTCGTCAATGCTACTCCTCTGCCGTTGCTGATGAATATTCATGGTCACGAGAAAGAAATCTTCCGGAACTTTCCTTTAGTATGCATTGCCACTGTTACTATTTCTACTACCCTTACTGATTTAGAGAAAATGTAGCACACCAGTGCAAACATAATATTATGTAATGCCTTCACTAACACCACCACTACCACTTTTTCTTGAAAATATTTTAAGAACGAAATCTGTTATGGGAGAAAAAAGACAAAAAAGGCAGAGAGAAAGAGAGGAAGAAGAACAAGAAGAAAAGAGAAGTAACCTACTTCCGTTTCCAAGGTAAAAAAACTTCGTAAATTTCCCGAAGCGCTTTATTATTATCATCATCATGATCATCGTAATCATCATAAAATTCCTTACAAAACCGCTCTTCTTGCTAAAACTAACTTGTCTCTGAAAAGTATTTAGTTTTGGCAAATCAAACAATGAAAGGAGAAGATATTTCAAGGAAGAAAATTACTTTCCTTACAAAGTAAAAAGTAAAAACCCTTTAGTTTTAGTTTTAGCTTTGTGTATGATGGGATGTGAAGAACAAAATTCAAGGCCAAAAGGGTAAACCGATTCTGTCGAAAAAGGATATTATTATTTTACTTTTCTTGATAGTTTGTTTATGCATATTTATCTCCGATAAAATAAAACGTATAACGAGAATGGAGATAATCTTATTTTATTCTATAAAATGAAGTAAAAGTACTAAATTTGTGTGTTTATTTATTTCTTTGTTGCAGCTGAGTAAAGAGATTGGCTACGTGTTATACTCAGCCCTGGGTTCCTTCTACATTCCAAGCTGTATAATGGTGTTTGTCTACATTCGAATATATTTCGCAGCCCGGGCTCGGGCTCGACGAGCAGTGAGAAAGCCACCAAAGCCGAAACCGCCGTCTTCGACTGGGATTGAAATAGAAGAGAGGAGTAAAGGGGGAGGGATTGGAGGAGGGAGTAATACTGGCGGTGGTGGGAGCGTGACTGAAAGCTCAGTAACAACAACAAAAGCAACCACATCGTCAACAGTTGCAGGTGGTGGTGGTGGGGGATGCCTGTTACCTCAAACAAATGCTTCCAGGGAGGGTGGGAGTACAAATAATATGTGTTTAAGCGGGGACTCTGCTTCCAGCCTTCCCACAACGCCAGATGGTCGCACATCAAAACAAGTGGGCTTCCAAGAACCATTAACAGGGAAGAATGAAGTCATTGTGAAACCTGAGATTACTGTAGAGAATTGCTCACCAGAGCTCACCGCTGCTGCTGCTGCTGCCGCCGCCGCCGCTGCTTCAGGTGCAAAGGGTACCTCAGTAGTTGTAGCAGCACAACACCATCCAAATATTAACAATGGTGGTGGTGATGGTGAGGGTGAATTAGAAAATGCTCAAGAGAGTGAGTGTAGTGTTGAGGTGATGATTGATGAGAGGACTAAGAATGGCTGCTGCAGCAACAGCAGCAACAATAATAGTGAGATACAAAAGGAAGTGATAATAATGACAAGTGATCAAGTAGACGGTGAGGACACCGCTGCTAACAATGCTGCTTCTCAGTGCAACGAGGAAGGAGAGCGGAGGAGTAGAAGAGGGAGTGGGAATAGTAGCAAAGGGTCGGGTAGCCGGAAAGGGTCCTTTCCAAGTGAAAATAATATCATTGTAGAAGTAGGAATAAATAATAGGGATCAAGAGATTCAAGACTCCTCAAACAGTACTGTGCGTGCTGCTGCTCCTGTTGAAGACTCGGGAACGTCAAACAGTAGAAAAGCGTCACTCACGCAAATAACGACGACGAATAATGGCGGCGGCGGCGGTGGAGAGAGTGAGACAAGCATGGACAAGCCAAACAATCAACAACCTCTTGTGCCAACTGTGCATCTGAAGAGAAATGATGGTGGAACAACGGCTGCAGAGGATGACAGCAGCAGCACAAGCAACCGTCTTCTCTCTTCCTCTCATCATCAACAATCGGCAACAACAATGGCTGTAAGTGTTCTTGAAAGTAAAGTGTCTGAGCTCCAATCTAATGGTAGCAGCAGTCGACCTGATGAAGGTTCTGCGAGTAGTCACTCTTGTGCCAAAAAATCCAAAGGATCCAAACTCCATTTCCTCCGAGTCGAGACTCCAACAATTTGGAGAACCTCTTCCAGTTTATCTTTGAACGGGGATGTTCATATTTTGGGTACTCTGTCCCGCTCCTGTTCTCGGCTTCAGTTGGATATGGACCCCGTGAGTGACGTCGAGCCTTCGTCATCCGACTCTGGCGCTGTGAGTCGGTGTGCGGTCGTCAAACCACTTAAACTACGCCTGTGCCAACCCTTCTTTGGCAAGAAATCTGCTTCTAATAAGGCACGTCGTGATGTCCTCGACATGGGAAAACTTCCCTCCCCTAAAGTAAGACACTTTCGCACTCAGATTAACAACAAAGTAAAACAACAAAAGAAAAAAAACGAAATGAACGTGCAAATAAAACTGACTGCTCGTTTAATCTGTTTGCTCCTCTTCGTCACTCCCACACAGCAACACCTTCCTTTCCCTTTTTCTGCTGTCACACTTTCTCCTTTCTGCGTAGATTTTACCGTTCTCTCTCCCTCTCACACAAACTCTCTTGCTTGTGTTTTTAATCGACTGCATGGCTGTCACTAGGGCGTGACTAACAAACCCCTTCTCTCCTCTCTGCCATACATCACTCTCTACTACTCTTTCCCCTCTATCTCTTTCTCTTATTCCCGCGTTTTGCTACTTTTATTTTATTATTGCTACTTATTATCTACCTTTCCCACACACACAAACACAAACATTTTTCAGTGTCTTTCTAACACAAAAACTACCCCACAACAACTGACTTCAGCAACAGCAGGAATCCAACCTAATAAAATTTCCCATAAAAACTTCAACTTTCCAAATTGACACTTCTCCCTTTCTGTCGATCTTTATCTTTCCCTCCCTATCTCCCTCTCTTTCTCTGCCTTTCTGTTTATTTTTTACTTTCCTCGGTTTCTCTGATAACTGTCAAAATATTTTAACATGCCTACTATATAACTTTACTTCCTATCTAATAATACAAACTAAATAGGATTTTTTTTTCAAACTTTGGAAGTGAACGTTTCACGCCAAAAACTTTCCCTAGAGTGTCTTTGCATGGTACACTGCTGCTACTGCTGCTGTTGTCGTTGTTTTGTTGTTCCTGCAGCAGTCATTTCTTTTACTATTATGTCAGTAATACAACCAGGACATTAACATATTCCCTTGTACCCTCCACACGGTAGAATAATATTTATTAACTGTATAACAATAACTTACAATTAGCCCAAAAAGCCAACAACAGACTATTCTCCATAATACAAAATGCTTTTTCTTTCAAAATTCGGAATGTTAAAACGATGATCGTTAAAATATTACGGAAAACCTTCTCAATAATTACTTACATTAGCTTTAGTAAATATTATGTTACTTTTTGGTTGGTTTCTGTATAATTACTTTCATCGCATGTGATGTGCGTGAAGTAAAAAGGAAAATTTTACTTTTCAGCTCATTTTCCCAATTTCAGCTCATACCCGTAAAACGAATCTTTTAACTTTTAAACAAAACTTTAACAAATAACACTTGAGTAGTACATAGTATGTAATATTTATTTATTTAGGCAATCAAACTTTTTTAAAATATCCACTTTCTGTTGCGTCATGTGAGATGAAAAAACCATCGACAAACAACCAATCAACCGCTCTGTTATGTGTAAAAAAGTTATATTGCCGTAAAATAAAGTACCTCTTTACTAATACTGCTCTGATCAAGCATTTTCACCTTGGAAAAATGAAACATGTAGTAAATCGTGTAACAACAAAAATACTAATAAGTAAGTACTCCCCTCAGATTAAGAGATATGCACCTTAGTAAGTAGGTAGTACCTATACCTCTATTTTGTTATTTAAGTAAATAAGCACAGATATGTAAGCATAAATACTGTTTATTTCAATCCTGATTAAAATTTATAATGAAAAATCATTTCCCCTTCCTAAAAATATTTAGTATTTAATTTTCTAGGGTCAATATGAGACTGGACTGGACCTTCGCTTTTCTTGAATTAGTGTAAAAATTTTTCTATATATGGTAGAAACGTATAAATTACTTTTAATATATATTTTCCCGATTAGACGCTCACTATTTGTTTGACTTCCAACTACCACTGCTACTACTTCAATTTTGGGAGTTGGAGGTCTTCATTGAATTACCACTTAATCCTCACTATGCAAATATATTCACCCACCTTTTGGTCATTGTTAGCAGCAGGGAGAAACAGCAGCAACAGCAAATTGCAGTCTTATTTATTTGGGGATCATCTCTAAATCCGCCGGCTTTTCTTCACTCATTTTAAATATAACACAATTTCAGGAATACCGTACAAATTTAGTGATTATTAGAACAATTGATAAAAATGGGTATCCTGGTGAGAAGAGATTACTGTTTAAAGCTGTATTACATTGCCCCAAACACCATCAGCGTACATTAACGTTGCTTTTCTGCGTCTGTAGAAAGCTTTTATAAGCTGCAACATTCTTTACAACTGAAAAGTACTTCTAGCTTACAGATCCGATAATTAAAAATACCACTCCAGATTTGCCTCTGTTACGTAAGGTCAAAGTAAATACCTACCCATCACATCAAAGTTGAATAATAAATTAAAAACTGCGTTCTGTATATTTGCTGACATTATATCGCAACTTTTTGTGTGCAAAAAGAAAGAGGAATTGTTTTGCTGTTGTTTGAAGAGAAGTTGACTATTTGACTATCTCACTATCTATCTCTGTGTGAAAATATAAAAACTCACACAACCAATAAATAACAATTTTCCTAGAAACAGGCAAAAGAAACATCAAAGTAGCTGTACAAAATACTTTTATTTTGCACAAAAGTCAGATCATCTAAAACTAAAAATGTATTTTGTTTTTTTCTCTTTCCCAATATTATGTACTTAATCTGTGAAAAATCAAAGAAATAAATTTCTAAACTTTTCAAGAGCATTGAGCAGTAAACAAAGTTTGCTGACAGCATTATTACCAAACGTCAGTCAGTTTCTGAGTTTTTATCTTTCTGAATATGACAGCAAGTAGCAAAAACAGGAGCATCAGCAAATCAAGCAATTTTAAGAAAACATTGCTGAACGGTTTTTGCAATTGTAAAAATAAAATTGCAAAATGTATTTTTTTACGTTTTGTACAAATTCACTGCAAAAAAAACAATCACCAATTTGGACATCGATCAGATTGTATCGAAATGGGTGCAAAATTTTTACAACTTTGGACAGTATTTCATTGTTGACGTTGTTTGGCTAAATTACATGAAGTGTTCGCATTTGTCAGTTTTCGTAGAAAGGTCTCATCAAATATTCAGTAGAAACCGTCAAGTTACGCCAACTCCAATAAAAATAAACACAGGTTCATCTTTCTCCCTATCCATTTCAAACCTTATTTCTTATTAATAAGTACGATCTGCTGCCACGCACTACTACAAAAACAACAAATAAACTGGGAAAATGTTTAAGTAGTTCATAGTTCAAACAGGATACTGCAAAACAAAATAATTTTGATTTTTTTGGATAGTGAATACAAACTTGTGCAAAACACTTTTTCAAACGAGTACGTACGACTTTATGATGTAACTTTATCATTTAATGATAGATAATAAATTTAATTGCAGATATTTAAATAGGGTATTTTGTTTTACCGGTACGACGTCCGAAGATTAAGTTCTAGTTAAATCAACTTCAGATTTTTGTTTGCTAACATTTATCATGTTTAGGTACTAGAATGAACAGGGGATTTTCTCTCTTTCTCTCTGTGAATTTCCTGAATCAAAATAAACTTTCTTGCTGTTAGTGTAGAAAAAGTTTTTGTTGGAAACGAAATCGCACCAAACACCGACAATCTTACAATTCCCCAGGTGACTGGTTGTGGTTACTCTTCTTTCTGCCGCTGTTGATGATGATGATGATGAAAGTGAAACAGATTACTCCCATTTTAAAGGAATACCAGACACTGTATTCTGTTTGCAGAATATTTTAATGATCTAATCGTTTTTTAAAACATAAATACGGATTTTAAATACCGTAATAAGGGGAGTAGATGAATAAGTTTTAAAAATTGTTTATCTTGTAAATTGTAATCCTGTTTGAAACTGTATTGACTTCAGCCGCAGCAGGAGACACATTAAACGATAGAAAAATTAAACATGAATAATTCGTGCGTTCTCTTTTCGGATAATATTAACCACGATGAAGGATGACTATGATTGATTCTTTTTTTATAAAAACACACATGATTGTAAGCAGCAACAATAAAGAAAGGGCAGTTTAAATAAGCACAATAATGCTTCAATTCCATCTATTGTCAATCAACAGGGGTCCGACTACTCCCAAACTCCTAATACAACACACAATCCCCTAAGTAGAATACATCGTTATCATTGGTATCATTATCGTGCCATGAAATCACGTAAGCGCAGTGCATGTCGTTACGTATCGCAGTGTTTGTTTTCGTCTTTAAAATGTAAAATAAAAAAACAAAAAAATGTCCTCATTTTTATTGTACCACAGCGATGGCTTCAGATTTAATGAGCCAAGCTCAAAGGTCAAATGGATCCTTCATCAATCAGTATTAGTGATAATGATAATGGTGCCTAGCTTCTGATATAGTGGAAAAAGTGAAAGTGAAGAACGTATTCTTTAAATCATTTTTTTCGCTCTAAACGATTTTTCTTCCACCACTTCAGCAAGGCAAAGCTGTTGTTCTTGTTGTTGCTGCTATTGCGGTTAACTCTCTGCTGGTAGTTCCAGATTTTTCGAATGAGAAACGCTGCTCTTTTGAATGAGATGAGATGCTAAACAATAAAGAATGAAAATGACCTATTGATGAATAAGCCTTTACTCACAACTTATTTTATACAAAAAAGCTTGAATTTTAGTAGTCAAGAAGCATAATATCTAAAAAAAAAAAAGAATTGTATGAATGTTAAATAATTTAGCTATGCCTATAATGTTGCTGCTGATGATGATGTGGATGAAGATGACGATAATAATGAAAGATAGCTTCTTGTACTAAAATAATATCCCATTTTGCAAAGTATATAGGCAAACATTGTTGATAGAACTGCCACACAACAATTTTACTAAAAAACAACGGAAAAGCTACCCTATGCATGCACACAAAAGAGCAGCAGCCTAGTAAATATTTTTTTCTTGCGAAAGTAAATTTCTTTCTCTCTTGCGAGAGAGGAAGGGGGAAGAGGAGAGAACGTAATTGAAAGTGAAGCCGTTTTTCTTCTTATTGTTCTTTCTCTTATAGTTACTTCTAAGAAAGAGTTTTCCGCTTGTTGAGGAGAAACAAGAGTTTTCTAATGATGCAGTTTTAATGATTATACACAAAAGATGGGAACAGAGCAAGAATTATTATTTTATTTTGCATATTACTTTTGGAGTTTAAATAAGAACGAACAAGAATATGATATGGTATCATATAGAAAATAATAGTAAAGTCCGTTCATATTTATACTATGGGAGAGGAAGCCGTTAAAAAGCAGCAGCAGAAAGAGGGAAAGGAAAGAAAGAAAAGCAAAATAAATTGAAGGACTTAACGAAATGCACGGTTGGCTGGCATTGGCAATATATAAAAAAATATAAACTACTACGACGGTTGATTGGAGCTCACTCATTTTTTTTCTGTTTATTTATATTAAACAAAATATTTCGTTCATGTATACGCATTTATATTATTATTGAAGTTTTTTACTGCTATTTGTACGTATGTTTTATTTTTAGTAGTTGTCTTGGAGAGATAATAAGTGAAGCATGTATTTCCATTTCTTTTGGAAATAAAATGTTGATAAAAATAATAATAAATATTATGAGTTTTGTGATGAATTGGATGAAAACTTTGTGAGAAGAAGTAGAGTTTAGAGTTGAGGATTTTGAAGAAATATTATAAAAGAATGGAATTTTTAATTATCAACAGCATTTATAAAGAAGTACATATTCTTTTAGTATTTACTAACTGTTCTTCCCTTTCATTCTTTTTTCTCTCTTGTATTCTCGTGATTATGAAGGAAATCGAAAAAATTCTACTTAAGTGCACATTTTTTATGTTGGAAATTATTTTTTAAAAACATTTCTAAACTCATTCACGTAAATTAGCATACTTGAATAATTTGTGAAAATTTTTAATTCAAATACACCAAATGCGAATTATTTTGCAAATTGCAAAATCCTTCTTTTAGTATTGGAAATTTTTGACACGAGAAAACATCATTGTAGAATCAGTGAACTGAAAAGGGTTATTATTCTTTAAGTGTTATTTTATTACAATAATTAAAGGTGTATAAGTACTTAAAGGCGCTAGACTTGCTTCCCATTAAGTTGAATTTGTGTAACGAACCTTCTATAAATTTTGCAGGAGAGCCTTTCGACGAATCCTATTTAAATAAACAATCGGTAAGTAAAAGCAAACATATGTACATAACGAACGTATTCAATATAAATTTAAAATTTAGCCTATTTGCTGCTTTATATTGACTTAGTACATACTTACTACATCAGATCAGATTAAAATTTTTATAAAATTTAATCACAACAAATCCATTTTTCAATTCAATGATTATTCCAGATTAAATGAATGTTCCCAGCCCACCCATTTCACTTCCATGAATTTCCATCGTCATCGTCGTCACCAGCAAGCAATAACATCCTAGAGAAAATGAACAGGAAAGGAAAGCTTTTTTAGTCATTTTACATTTTACAAAGCTTCGAGCAAACAACCCAACAGATTGACGGACTACACTTACAGAATGTACAATTTCTCAATAAAGGGGACAAATACTTATTGAAGGAGTTGAGTGAAAGGAATGAACCAAGAAGGAAGAAATTTCCTCCTCCAAAAAGAATCAGCACCACAATGGCTCCAAATGCGACTGCTTTACCTTCCCTAAAACATCGTTGGATAAAGGTAAAAAACTGATAGTTTTGGATACAATGCTACCTTTATACCAGTTTATACAAGCCATTTGATTTGACATGATGCACATTACCCCAAAAAGCTAGAAGCTTTAGCATAAATACCTCAGTTATGGTGGTTCCTTGTTTTGCAAAATTTGATTTATTAATTTCTTTAAGAAATGCCCTAAACAATTACTTTTTCGCTTCACTATAACATTTTAAGGTAAGGGGATGCATAATAATAATATGTAATACATACCTGCATCGTGAGAATGAAATATTATATTATTATGACAAAGTGTAAGGTCAAAGTGCATACTTGGAAAAAGCTGTTGTTGTTCTGTGAAGTTGTGCCTTTGCTTAAATTTAACTTTTTACTTTTATAAGTACATCATGAAAGAAAGTAGAATACAAAATAATAATAATAATAATAATAATAATAATAATTTTCATCGCCATCAGTGAATGAGAGTAATAAGAGAGAGTGTGTGTGTTGCATAGCATTCTCTTGAACTGGTAACATTTTTCCTCGTGTAACTAAATATTATTGTTATTATACTTTGTCTATAAATACTCGGAACTAGGGCTCAAGCTCAAACAGAAACATTGCTTTTCTTGAGGGCGATGATATGCTTGCGTCGTTTTTAAATTTGTTTTTGTTTTAAGAAATGCTGTGACGATGTATATAAATTAGAAGCGTGTTAGTTATTTTGTTGTGTATGCACATTTTTCATGGAAAAAGAGGAAAAGGGTAGCAGGAGTAACCTAAACCTAAACTTTCGCTATTTTAAATCACTACTCTTTCTAAACAACTACTCCGTGCGTTTGTTTTTTTTGCAAAAATGAGCCGTGTAAAGTTATGGGAGAAATAATGTTTACGGCTATTTGCGAGTTTCACCACACCACACAACCCACACACATACAAAGAGAGAGTAAGTAAGCAAGAGAAGAGAAAGAAGGAGGGATGGAGTGAGTGAAAAAGAAAAACCTCTCAAGAAAAGTTACTCTCTTGTGTTATGTTGGCACGATGAGAGTCATTGTTAGAGAGAAAATGAGGATAATAACTGGAAGGAGAGGGCTATTTGTTCAACCACTTATTTAAATCAAGTCGCCAAGTAGTGGTGGTAGTAGTAGATGACTTCAAGACACAAAGAGAAACAGAGAGTAAACGAGAGAGAGAGTGAGGGAGAGAAAAGAGAGGGCGAGAGAAAAGTAAAAGAGAAAGAGGCAAGCTGCCTTGTTCACATCAGAATCATTCATTATTCAGCTTTTTGGGTAACATATGGTCCGGTTACATGTTCCCCTTTGCTTACCTTGTCATTTCCCGACGTATATGAAAATGTAGTGTTAGTTACCTCTATTCTCAGCTTCTCTGAGGCAGTAGGAAGAAGGGTAAAGTGTTGTGCTAGAGCTTATGTAACCCAAATAGAGAAAGAGAGAGAGAGAAGTATCTATCTACTACCGCTTTCTATTTTTATTTTTTTTCTCGTATCATTATTTTTAAAAGACCATATTGCTTCCGATTTTGTTTATACTTTAGAGAGAGAGTTATTTTTCGCGGCGAAAAGTGTTTAGTCTGTTGAGTTGTGCTGTGTAGCAGCAGCAACGGTAACAATGAATGAAACAAGATAGTAACGAGTATCGTTAAAACGTAATAGGGGTATACATATTGTACACAAAGGGGGAGTTCTACACAGCCACATTATTTTTTCTAAAAAATAACGTAACATTCTAAACAAAAATTTTTAACAGATTGCAAAAAAAACTTTGCTTTTACTTCGTAAAGAACATCAAAACTGATCTGAAGGAATGAGGAAGAGAGAGAGAGAGAGAGAATGAGAAAGAAAAACAGTAAATTAGTAGACATACATATTACTAGTTACAGAAGAACTTTACTAAAACTACTACTGCTGCTGTTTTTTGTACAAGTAATTCTGTTTTGCTTCCTCCTCCCTGAAAAATTAAAGATGCTCAAAGTATGTTGTACGATAAAATGCCCTCCTGGAAAAGACGTAGTTAGTCAACCGTCGAATGGGAACGGTGAGCTGCTGGCTGCTCCTGCTTGGCTCTCTGGAACATTGATGTTGCAGCTTTGCTGCTGTTGTTGTTGTCGGTTGAAGTTGGAATCTGTAATCATTTATTTGAACTAAATAGTTGAATACAAATTACACAACAACAACAACGGCGGCGACAAAACCGTGCATGACAAAAAAGAGGAAAAGAATAAGTCTCTCTTTTTCTCTCTCACTGGAATACATGTACTTCCTTTCCGCGTAAAGAATTACTAGATTGTCAGGAGTACTTGTAGCAGCAGAAGAAGTGAGTAGATTGAGTAAGGAGAGGGCACACAAGCCAAACAGGGAATCATCATCATTTTTAGAATAATGTCGCGCCAACGTCGCCTAAAGCATTGTCATCATCATCGTGAGCATAATGGAATGGGATTCTAAGGAAGAGAGAGAGAGACAGTGAGGTAGGGAAAAAGCGAAAGAAGGAAGTATTATTTTTTGAGAGGAGGAAAATTTTTCAACATTAAAAGACTTTCTCCTGTTTCTTCAGTGTTCCTGTAATTTAGAAAAGTAATGTAAATTTAAATAGTCCTTCAAACTAGTTAGTTTCCACAATAAAGCTATAAATATTTTTTTCAAAAATGAAGAAGGAAGGACGAACCTCTGCTTCTGTTGTTTTGTTACGCTGCTGCTACTCTTGGCCCTGCTGCTCTTGATTGCAGAAAATATTTCGGTGGTGGCAGTGGTGGTGAACTAGTGAGATTTTTTTCAGCAGGTCTAATATTTCAGATTTGGTAGTAGTTGTAGTACTAGGAAGGTTGCTAAACAAATTTCCTTTCCATTCTATCCAACTCTTTGTAGCTTTAGGCTCTGTTTATGTATGTTTGCACATTGAAAATGATAGGGAAAAGTAGCAGTAGAAGCAGCAGCA
>JAHZNJ010003215.1:0-13976 GCA_027744475.1 Lepidocyrtus cf. sotoi NNG-2020 | reverse complement strand
TTAATCATCAGTTTTTATAGTTTTCAGTCTGTGTTTTGTCGTCGCTCCGTTGACACTTCAGAAGTTTAATTAGGTAATTTAAAGATGGTTGGCTCATTTCTAAATTGTAAAAAAATATTGAATACCTCCGATTCCACCAAACCCACGGACAAATTGTGAACCTTCTTGAGATCTGTCCGTGATGATTTCTAAAGTAGCTCCGAATGTTTTGTAATTGTTTGCGATCCATTCCAGGAAAGGGGTACATTCTATGAGCTCAAGCTCCACCCCTGTCTTTAAGAGTAGAAAATTATAAAATAATGACATAATGATCGATTACATGATATGATAATTTTTCGTTTTCCATTTTTACTATCTTTCAAGAAAGCTCACAAAAAAGTGCAAACATTAGTAAAATAAAAATATTTATGAAATGGTGAAAATTAAATAATGATTTATTTGTTCATTTGAAACTTACGGGATCAAACATATCTGACTGACTGAGTTCGGTTTTAAAGTCTGCTGATCCGGCTAAAATAAGACCGGCAATATTTGGCTTATCATTTGTAATGAAGAGCTGTGTAGCCACTTCCGCCACTTTACGTACGTAGTTATGTCGCTTCTCCATCCTCAATCTGGCAAATCGGAGTGCAGATTGACCTCCTCGACCTACCCAAAGAAAAACGCACATCGTTTAAAATTGAATTAGTTTTTATTTTGTAAATGCTTGCTTATTAAAAGCATACAGCTTGAGCACAATTATGCATACCATGCTTCTTGGGGAGATCAACTGTGAATTTGTGCAATACTTCACGGGTGCTTCCTTGAAGTGTTCCGAACAAAGCTCCATTTCCGTCCATAACAATAAATCCAAACTTATTGTCATCTGCCAGCAATGCTGTCAGAGCTTCAGTGTGAAACTAGAATAGTAGTAAAGAAACGGAGATAATTTTAAGCTGACTATACAAAAACCGTATATTTCTATAAATGAGTACTGACAAATGCAAAGTAAATGAATATTATAGTAAATCAAAAATCGAACCTTGTTATCACACAGATATAAAAAAGTATTGATAGGCTTGAAGGGTTCAAAATCAATGTTGACTTTCTTTTCCTTCCCCTCATCAGTAACGATTGTTCCGCAATAGATCACCAAGCCATTTGGTGGAACTGTGTTGAAGGAGTGAACGTTAATTTTTTTGCTAGTTTTTCTTCAGTTTGGAACGTTCTAACCTTTTCTTAAAAACGTAAAGTTTTTTTACCTTTGGTATACAGCTTCAACTTTTGTTGCACGGACGTAATTGCAGCCAGGACGGAAAGTCTATTGACTCTGCTTTTAATATTTGACGCAGTTCCAAATTCATCCGCCAACATTTTCCCGACACTGGAGATTTGTTCCTTTGGAGGAATGATAAGGGAAATCATGCTGGTCCCATTTCTAGACGGATAATGAAGATATGTATTGAGTAAATAAATATTTAACAGTACCAAATATCGTTTTAAAAAGCTTTCACTAAAAGTTTATTACCCCCTTGCAAGCTCCAAGCTCTTGATGAGCTTTTTAATCTTCCACATTTCCACATTTCTATCTGCGGATGATTCATCCGTCGTCGCGTAGCCAGCAGAAGACATTTTGGTTAAATTTTCTATTCTTCTCTGATTAATTATGAATATGATGAAGTGTAAAAAATCAAAGCACGGTTTCTTGGTTCTGGTGACTAATGATTTGCAGCTTTAGACTTACTTTGGTGCTAATTTCGCGTAAGTTTAATTAACTGTGCCAACCAATGCTTTATAGGCTCTAGGCCCTAGGTTCTAGGTAAGTATCACTTTCTTTTTTGCTTTAACTTTTGAGAAAAATAAAATGGTTGAATTTAATGGTGATCGGAGAGCTTCTATATTTTTAGTGCGTGTTGTAACTGTAACCTTGAACTTCATTTATGTTCCAGCAGTTTGCAAAAACTGTACTTACTCTTACTCACTGTCATTACGGCGTGCTTCTTGTCATAATTACGTGTATCGTTACGTACCAGGCCTGAAACTAAACGCGCAAAACGTCAAAAACGACGTCAGGTTCCTTTCTCTCTCTCTCTCTCTCTCTTACTACTCCTCCGCACACTTCGCAACAGATTTGCGTCTGCAATTGTCTAGTGAAAGGAGCCAGAGCATAGTCAAGAAATTGTGCAGGAAGTAATCTCTTACCGTAACTTACAATGAACATGGATAAAAAGTGTTGAGATGTGTGTAGCTAAACGGAAACAGTGTAGACAGAAGTGAAAGTAAAGCAGATACAGTGAAAAGGGGAAGTTGAAGTTGCATAATATAAATACATACAAATAGTACAGATTATTGCTACTGCCGTATATCCGTACTTTACATTTACTTTATATTTCATAAAATCATCCTTATGTCCACATCCCTATTTTAAACACAAGCTTCCTTCCATTGTCATCATCATCCCATTTCTATCACGCTGTCAAACTGAAACGTATAAAAAATCTATCGCGTTTATATGGACGTTTCTGCATTTTGGCCTTGGATACTCAGACTCAATATGCTAGCCTATTATTTCTGTCAATATTGAATTCCCTTTTATAATCCCCGACCCTTTCTGTTTCCTCCACAAGGCATTTCCGTTCTGTCTGCGCTTTCAAATATATATACGATTCATTCGTAATAGTGTTGAGACTGTTGAGTATACTCATATTACTGTTTTATGTGCCTCCATTTACTTCCCCAAAAGCTGAGTTCATTCACTCTGCGTTCTGCGTTGTTCAAGTACGCTATAGATTTTACTCCAGACTCCAGAAAAATCACAAAAGAAAGCTGCCAGAACTAGAGAGGGGACGAAAAAAGAAATCGTTCTTATTGCTCAATCCGTCCAGTATACCGACTACCGACCGCCAGTCTGCTAATACTAGATGAACAAATGGAAACCACCGCTATACTACCGCTCACTTTGCAACATTTAATCTACCTGCACATTATACTACACTACGAGCAAGCAAAACACTGTACTTTCCCCCCAGTTATTTTCCATTACGCTAGTACGCGACTCCCGTTTCTCTCGGAACTAGCACAAAGCAATTTTACGTTAGGATTAGTAATATACGTTTTCATAATTCTGGATTATGCTTTCTAGGATACAAACACACACATTGAAAGTTGTATTCTCCAAGTACGCATTGTAGTCAAATCAAGTTTATTATTTTATCTGGTGAAAGTCAAGCCCACTTTTAACTTGATAGAGAATCCCAATCCCAAGACGATGAATTATTACAAAAGAAGAGGAGAAAAATCTGAATAAAATGCAACGTAACATGGTTTTTTCCACGCTTTTTAAAGTGAATTTTGAAATGAAACGAACTTTATCAGTATGAATGGATGTCAATAAGTTTTGCAGCTTTTAATTAAATCCAAACAATTTCATCGACACAAACGGATTTTACTTTCTTTATTCAACTTTCTAGCTTTGCGATGTTTTACATTTCATTGAATCAGTTTGCTTTTTCGCTTGCGTGATAATTTTTTCTTACGATCTAACAACTATGTATACTTAAATTCATTTTTTACGTAAATACGATGCAATAGAATGCTTAGACTTTTAATACTTTAATGTTTATTTTACGAAAATTTTGAGATTAATTGGATTTTACCATTTACCAGATTTTTTATTAACTTTTGATTGAAGATGGTGGTGGTGCCACAGATGAGATAATATATAATGAAGAATTCATAAAATTTATGTTCCAATTTTTCATACAAATACATTACTTACTTATCGAATTACTCTTACATATTAAAAGTAAAAGTTACAGAGGAAATGAAAATTACATTAAAAGATTACTTTGCCATCCCATTACAATATTTTTCATGCAAGAAAGCTTCATTTTAAAAAAATCTACTCCAAGTAATTAAAAATTTCAGTAATTGACTTGATTTTCTTCAATCACTGGGTTACATCTAATTTTTTAAAGTCTGATTTGCCAATTGAGACGAGAAAAATTGAGAAAAAAAACGTTGTAGCATCACAGGATTATTTATGTAGGTATAATATGTGTGTTATACCTTTATAATCATGAACACTAGAGACAATACTGCGAATACAAAAAGTTAAACCTTTTTAAATTATTCTTTTCTAAAAAACAAAAAAAAAACACTTCGTTTAGTAGACGAAGCATGATTATTATTGGGTGGGCAAGACCGATCCTGTCGGTCTGCGAGAGCCAACCCGTTTGTATTAACGATCGAGATTAAATATTAAATTACCGCTTTGGTTGACTTTTTTGTAGTAATAATAATAATAATAAAGTTTCAAAATAATAAATTACTTGGTGTGTACTTTGCTTCTTCGACGCTTTCTGTTTTATACCGATTAAATCATATGTAAAAAATCAGTTTCATAATAAATTGTTGTTTCTGTATATTTATTACGAGATCTACATTTTGTTTAAGTTTTTAAAATATTATTTTTCGTTTTCATCATTCTTTCTTTTCATTCATTCCTCTCGTGTTCAACTTCTGTCCAATATTTTTTTTTTTCAAAATCATCAATCACGAATGAATAAGTTTCTATATTTTGGACTTTTTTGTAAGAAAACCTCCAGCTCTCTTTTACACGAAATCACAGATTTTCATGCGTAGTAGTATATATGAATATAATAGCTCCTAAAATCATATTAACTTCACTTTATCGAAAATTACGTTAAAGTGTATTTTGTGAGAAGTAAATTCTGTTGACTCCTCCAACAAACGACTTTAATGCGGAACGTCACAATATGCCACTAAGCGTAACGATTATTTTTTAAAAGCAGAGATGTTGAAAAACCAAAAAGGGAAAACCAAATTAAGTTCTAAACTACTAAATATGAGGATACTACTAAAACTACAAGTAGAGGTAGATATGTAAAAAGTAGGCAGGCTGATAATATTTCGTGACAATGTTTTAAAAAAATCATTGGTACCAAAAACTTCATCTCGTCTCATGTAGTATTATTGGTAAAAGAAATTAATTGAATACTTAATATTGCAAGTGTAAAAACGCTCGAATAAATCCATCTTTTAGCACTGAAAAGTCTTTTTAACTTCTTCAGTTCGTCTTTGCTTTTCTATAATAAACGTTTTTGGTAACCATCATTCACAATACTTCAAGTTGCAACTTTTCTCATACATCTAATAATAAATTCGTTTGGATTTGTGTGTCTGTTCATAATTATTATGTGAACAAATGCAGAGAGTATCACAGAGAATCAATCAGTCACAGTTCAGTAATATCATCATCGCAATAGTATTTTTTAAAATTACAGTATAGGTTCTACTACGGCGATTATTTCATCAGGTATCAAAAAGATAATTTATTGAAATATCTTGCTAACTATATTATAATTGTTTTTTGATTTATTTTTATTAATTCTCGCGAAAATTTGTGGCAGTTTTGAGTTGCAAGATTTATCAAAATTTTGATTTGTCAGTCTATAATATGTTCAGTTTCATAATAATCAATAATGCTTACTTGCGTTAATTAATTATATCCTTCTCCTTATTATCAAATCTATCATCGCTTTAAACACCTTTCCTTTAGTTAAATCACAGACTGACGGTTAAACATTAAATATAAATTAAAAAATGAAATTCTTTGTTTCTCTTGTTGACCCATATTGAGATTAGGTTCGGTGGGATTACAAAGTTTTTTTCGCGAATAATACTTGAAAAATAAATAAACGACAAATAACATTTTTGGTAATGCGACCTGACTTACTCATCCTCTCACTCTCTGCATTCACAATGAAATAAAAGAATGATAATAATCTGCTGCCGTACAACAACAGTTTAACCGATGAATCATTAATATACTCTTTCTTTCTAAAGTCTCAATAAATGAGCGTTGAAAAAACTAAAAATTAGAAAAATAACAATAGCAAAAACATGAGAAAAGTATAAATAATAGTTTGTATGTACGTTTGGAGTTGAGACGGAGTTTGTTTCGTCTATTATGCGTATTTTTACCGTGTAGTACTACAATACAATGACGAGGAAGTTCTGTTGCGATTTGCGATACTTGTTTTGTTTTTGGTTAATAATTAATTATAAAATAATAATAAATAGTTTTAAAGTTTTTGTAGTTATTTACGTAATAGCACCGTTGGAGCTCCAATAAAAATAACTGACCACCTCGTTTTTATGATGCGCTTCCCTAATTTATCGTTTTTAATAAATAGAATATCACAGTTTGGTTCAAGTTTTTCCTTGTGTCTTCGCCTATAAAAGGTAATATAATTTACAAGACTGAATAATAACAATACTTTATTGTTGTCAAAAGCTATGAGATGAGATCTATATAGAGAGTCCCCATTATAATAATAATACTATCATGACGAGGAATCTTTCCCGTACGAAAGAATGCATTTTTACTTTGCTGAGATTGCTTTCCTAATACCTATTTTCAGTTTTTTTACCATTGATAAGGCTTTCGTACGCGATGCGATCATGTCATAACTTTACTGGAGTTTGAATGGAATTTTCTTCCCTGCGCACTTTTAGATTTATTAACTTAATGCACCAAGAAGACGTTTTGGAACTTTCTCTTTATAAAGTTCGTTTATACTAACATATTACCCTTTCTTCACTTGTAACGCGACTGTGTGTGTAGGAAACGGTAAAGTCGCGGTCAATTATAAATTAATAATTAAAAACAATGAGAATTGGAGCTCTCAAATATGCTATCAACAATTTCACCAATCATAAAATCAGTATCTCAGCATTATCATTGTTTCATTCAATTAATTGGATATAATGCCGACAAAGATTTGTTTATAACTTGTATATAGACTTAAGGCTTATAAGAGGCTACGTTTTGTTTAATAATGATGCAATTTTTTTACTAGAGAGGAGAACAATACCAACAATGGCTATTTTTTTAAAATCCAAATTGGCATATATGAAAACCGTGTTTTTGTCATTTACCCTGCAAAAGAGAGCCTTTTTCAGACGTTCCATCAACGAACACATTTTTTCGCGCATGGGAAATCGACAACTGTGTTCCACTGTTGAATGAAACATCAACCTACTACCGTGATACGAACCCGAATCGAATATCATCATATCAACATCAACAGTCGTTTATTCTGTAATATCTATTATGTATGAAGTATAAATCTAGTATCAAGAGAACTCGTCAATTGCCACTTAGGAAGCTCTCATGGCTGTTTGTTATTGTATTTTTGAAAAGTAATTGACGACAAGTTCATTTTATCAGAATGAATGAAATTACATTTTTTCAATTGGAAATCGACTGTTGCTGCTGCCTTTTTAAAAACTTTTTCAGAGATAATTTTCTCGGAAAAGTATGTGATCTCGTAATAACCACTAGTTTCTCGTACTATTATAAGAAAAATGATCAATCGGTAAAAAATTACTAACAAGAGACTTAATTCATAACAGGTTATGCATGTTCCCAAATCAGTTTCTCTTTCTTATCATAATAGTAACATTGTTTTCCTTCGGTTAATGTTTACCGACTAAAAACACTTTATAACTGTTTTAAATTCCTTTAAAAAACCTAAATCGGCTACTGTTTTGGTGTGTGCTACGGCGGGCACCCAATGACACAAAGAGAACTTTGCAATATCGTGAAAGTGGGACGGCAAACTTTATATAAACCTTAAAAACTAAAACTTATGTATTACTAATTTTAAATACGTAGGTAATAGTACATCAGCAATTTTTAACGAAGTTTTAATATATTTACTTGGATCTTTATAAAGACAAGTAAATCTTTATAGGAAATGAAATAGTATCATTACTTTCTTAAAACACCCTGAACCGGAAGAAAAACTAAACTAACCTAAAGCCTTCTTATTAAAGCTTACTATACATAACAGTTTTTTAAATAATTTTTACTACATGAAAACACCTTGCAGCAACTGAGTGGAATCATCTTGAATTAAAAAGTAGACAAAAACGAATTCTTTCTTATTATAATAAAAATTACTAACAAGAAAAAGTAGAAACATGACGGTTTAGGTTATTTATAAAAGCTTAAAGTTGCAATGATTTCAGTAAAACTACAACGCAAAACAACAATACATTGAAACTTCAGCTATGCTCTGAAGTATATTTTCAAAACAAAAACAAACCTAACAATCATATTACTTTATCGAGAGGGCAGTGAAGTTCACAATTCATTTATTAAAAAAGGACGATTTATTTTTATTTTTACTAATGAATAATTTTCTGCGTCAGGCTAATAAAGTTTGCGTCAAACAAAGATAACTTATAAGAGATTATTGTTGCTCCTACCTTTTTCATACTAGTAATACTTTTTGAAAAGGTATCAAAAACTCATTCAAAATTCAACAACAAGCAACAACAATAACGCAAACATACGCAGAAAACAAACAATATTTTTTCCTCTGATTTAGAGTCACCGCCACTTCAGTTTTTGCTTTTGATTTATAATTATTATGGGAAAATAAATAAAACGTATAAAAATTCAGTTGCGTATAAAATTTTGACGGAATTACATTGACGACTCCAACAGTTCGCAAGGCTAAAGTTACTTCATGGTAATTAGAATTCCTTAACAAGACAGTAGTGGGTCTGGGTTTGGAGTGATACAGAAAATTGTGTTAACATGTATGAAAATGTTGCTGCGGGTCTGCACTATTAAGTATTATCTTTATCATTATACGTAGATATTATTATGCTGCAAGTTAATAGATGTTCACCCACCACCACCTGTTGTTGTCCTTCGAGTTGCAATTTAGGGGATCGACTTACTTATCCCACCAATCAGTGGATCCAGACTGGGCATAAGAACCGCCGTAATTAGCAGACGCATACATGGGATATTGTGCTGAAACGAGACAAAATAGATAATTTTAAATTGTTGTTCCAGATTTTTCTAGATGGTAATGGTACTCAAAATTTATAATTTGTTATAATTATTTAGACCTAGGGACTACTTACGTTGGGGGTATCCATTGCTGTATCCACCTCGACCTCCACCTGGGCCTCCACGGCTGTGATTTTGTTGACGATAATCCCTCGAAGCAAAGCCTGAACCTCCTCCACCATATCTGTCAAAAATACACAAAAACAAAATTAATTTTACTTCCGTTATTTACGCTACCAGTAAAGGTTGGGTCGTTAAAAAGTTTCGCCACTTGTCTGTTTCTCACCGTTTAGCTCCACCGCCACGTCGACTGTGGGAAGAGTAGCTGCTTCTGATCTCATTGGAGATTATTTCCAGCCATGATGGCATTTCTTGCTTGGTCTCCTGCACCAATTCAACAAGATCTCGAACAAGATTCTTATTCTTGTCGTTGAAGAATGATGTTGCGACACCAAGATTACCCATACGTCCAGTACGTCCAATACGGTGAACATACTCTTCAATATCAGAGGGCAAGTCGTAATTGATAACATGCTTGATATTTGGAATGTCCAGTCCTCTGGCAGCAACCTAAAATAAAATTTTAAACATTATCTACTGTTCCAACCACTGTGATTACGCCACCAACCATTTAACATAAGTATTGTTAGTTGAGTTGACCATAATCAGTAGCGAAAATACTCCTCACTCTACATCAGGTTTCAAGTGTTCTTAATTTAACATCATTTAGATCAATTTTAAAGGGATTTGTTAATGTTATCCTAGAGTGGATTAATACAGAAAAGAAAAATGTAATGAAAAATAAAAATATACGCACAGCAGTTGCAACCAAGATGGGTGTCCGTCCATTCCTAAAGCAACGGAGAGCATCTTCTCGATCCCGTTGAGTACGGTCTCCATGAATAGATGTAACAGGGAACCCTTCGATGTGCAAAAAGTCGGTCAGTTGATCGACACCACGCTTGGTTTCCACAAATACCAAAGTTAAATTGGCTGCATCGAAACCCTCTGTAAACACATGGTAATACATTCAATTACTTCGTTATATAATATAACATAATGCATAGGTAAGAATAAGAATGTTAACTAATGGTAATGATAAATTACCTGATGCGTTTAACAAATCAAGCAAGAAAGAGCGCTTCTCATGCTCCTCAACCCACAAAATCTTTTGAGTGATGTTTTCAGAAGTAGATCCAACACGGCCGACGGCTAAAAAGATGTAATTGTCCAAGAAATCACGAGCCAGCATTTGAATTTCTTTAGGGAAAGTTGCAGAGAACATCAAAGTTTGTCTCTGTCCAGTAACAGGCATTCCGCTACGTTCCACAATTTCACGAATTTGGGGCTGGGGAAAAATAACCAAACCAAAATGTGAGTTTGTTCTGTTCATTTCATTCATGCTAGATCTCTTACACCAGTAGATAAATGGCTAACAACTACTTAACTGGAGCCATAGACTTACCTCGAAACCCATATCCAGCATACGATCAGCTTCATCAAGAACTAAATACCTACAATTATCAAGACCTACACGGTCACGTTTTATCATGTCGGTTAAACGACCTGGAGTTCCTACAAGTAACTGGCAACCTCGTTCCAAGTCACGAATTTGTTCTTCAACCTAACATAACGTTAAACGAAAGTAATAAAAATATTTAATTTGCTTAAAATAAAATTATTACTAAACTTATGTAAGTAAACAAAAAACAGATGGTAAAAAAGCTTACCGGAGCACCTCCGTAAACGACACATGGCCGAATAAGAGACCGGTAAGAAAATTTACGGGCCTCAATATAAATCTGGGTAGCCAACTCACGAGTTGGGGCGAGAACAAGTGCTACCGGATATTGTTTATTCCTTCGTGAATAAGTCCTTGGCTATAAAAATTTATTTTAATATTCATGATCATGTTCACCCAATTACAATTTAATTACTGGAAGCTCAAGACCGAAGGAAGCATAGCAAAATAGCAATGAAACTACCTTAAAGCTGAAAATTTCCTGTCCACGGTGGTAAATGTGATTCAACATTGGAACCAAGAATGCAGCAGTTTTTCCAGATCCAGTTTGGGCACAAGCTAAAAAATACAAACAAATGTTATTACAATCATCAATTTAAAACATCAAAGAAACAACCGAATACCGAATTATTGAAAATGAGCTAATTTAAATCGTACAAGGTTGTTAGTATTTTTCGCACAACTTACCCATAAGATCTCTTCCAGCCATGATAATAGGGATCGCATACTTTTGTACAGGAGTTGGTCTTGTGTACCGAGCCAAAGTAATGTTGCTCTGAATAATCTCAGAGAAAGTTAAATCTTCAAAAGTAGATATATGTTCCGGTACTTCCGATCCAGTAGCCTCGACTGGAATATCTTCGTACTTGTCAAAATTGATTCCAGTGTTTCCAGCAGAAAACAATTCATGTTCAACTCTCTCATCACGAGGTAATGGAGTCTTCCAATCTTCAGCATTAGCATTGTAAGCAGAAACGTGTCCACTATTGTTATAGCTATTATAACCCGCATAACCACCTCGGCGATTTCCATAAGAATTTCCGGATGCTTCTTCTTGCCAACGGTTGTTTCTTTCCGTTGATCCGTTGTTGTATCCTGCTCCATTGTTCCAGCCGTTATTTTGGTAGCCACCACGACCGCCACCTCGGCCTCCACCACGTCCTCCTTCATAATTATTCCAACGTTGATCTCCTCCGTTTTGATAACCATTGTTGAAGTGGCCACCTCGGCCATTGCTGTTGTTGTAGACACGACCTCCATTGCTCATGTGTCCATCACCACGACGTGGACCGCCCCCTCTTGGAGGTCCATAAGCAGGTGGTGCTTGTTGGAATTGTTGTTGTTGAGGTGGGGGCATTTGTTGCTCATAGCCCATTTGGGGAACGGGGTAGCCTTGTGGGGGTTGTTGAACTTGCTGGCCGTCATTGTACTTCGTGTATCCAGCACCTGCTCCAGGTTCACCTGCTCTGAGATGAGGGGGGACGTAGCGTTGGTAAAGGACAGCGGGTTGGTTGTTTAGATCCAGACGTGCAAACTACCAAAACAATGATGGAAATATGTGAAAACCGATCAAATTAGCATCAGCATTTAAATGAAAAGTCATCAATTTTGTATTTAATTTATTTTGAACTGAACATGTATTTGAAACGCGGTTATTAATTAAAGTGTACAGAAGAAGAGAACAGATGATTTCGAAATAACAAAATCAAAGAACAATAATAATATACAATATAGTTTTATTCTGCCCTTTCTTGTACCATATTACATCATTTAAACCAGACCATTGATCTTGAGGTTAAGGTACCTACTTGACTTCGTCATTGCGATTGCAACACTTAAATTAGGTAATTAATCGAAATTAAAACCGTTAAAATAGTTCAGAAAGATATTCTTACCTGCTGCTCCAGACCTGCGGCATTGGGAGTGGCATAACTCATCATTAAAATTAGTTTTTTAATTATTTTTCGAACTGTTGTCTGAGACCCACACCTTGATCTTTCAAAATGGCTAACGCGAAAAGAACGAGAAATTGGTCCGACGAACTCTTTATACAGAAATCTCTCTTTTCTTTCTATCTCCTCCTTTTCTGCCTACTATATAGCAGCTCCTCGCCTTCATTTCTTGCCTTGCCTTCTCTTTTTTAATAGCCTCCTATCCCACTCATGCAGTATTTCAGACGACTAGACAGAAGCTACTTAATACGGGAGGAGATAGTACCACGATGGTGATGATGAATGATGATATAAATATGCTTGTGTGGTTCCGTTCCACGGTTCACTCACACAGACACCAGCAAAACGCCAACAACACCTATTTTAGGCAAAGAAATCCATAATCATTATTATCATCAGTCACGATTGAACATGTACACGGTATATCGTGTTATCATCATCGACTTCGGCATTCTTACATTCATTCATCTTTTATATACTATCCTATCGCCGCTTGCGCTTGTACAATACTAAATACATAAGAACTGTACACTTTTAAGAACATACAGTAAAAGGAGGATTAATATGTGTGTAGTACATTGCATAAATTGCATATGTAGAATGTGAATGTAGAGCTTTCAAGCTTTCTTCATTTCATTCTCATTCTCGGTTCATCATACCTTCATCTTCATACTCATACCATCAACCTCAGCTCAGCCTCAATTGTTGCGAAATTCATTGCTCTTCTTGTGCGTATAAAACGTAATGTAGTACGTGTGTAGGAAACGTACTAAAAATGTACGTCATCGCGATTTCGTACTCACAAAAGCTTCAATAATAATCATCATCATCACCGCATTCGCATAGACTCAGCACTCAGCTTCTTCGTCATCTACCCAGAAATCGTAAATCCACCTTTTTTGCAAAGAATAGTCTAATGAGTCAGACGGATGCGTTCATAACTCATGAATGAATCATGAATATGAACAATTTCAGGATATTTCTTCTTATATAGATAATATAATGTAGTACTATGTGCTTAGCTTTTAATTGTTATGTACAATTGTGTAGATAGCTGTTCGTTCTTGTTTCATTTAATGAGCAAAACACGTATGATTGAACATTGAATACTTCCTAATTGCTGGTAAGAATGAGAATCCATCAGAAACAAATCCGGCCACAAAGACTCTTTTTCCTTTATGCAAGATGGAATGAAATACTACACGTACACGAAAGTTCTTCATGATGATTTTTTTTGTATAATTCATGATGATCACTTCTTCGCCTTGGGTGCGTATTTTTGTGCTTGCTCTAGCTTAGAATCTTAGATTTGATTTTAGAGAGTTTCCTCCGTTTAGATCAAAACGGTGCGGTTGTCTCTGCAACAGAATGCGATGCTTGTCATCTAAATCCATCCGTCCGTGGCCGTTCTGAATGAAACCCTAAAATGGCTATAATGATTATTGATCTGTCAGGAATGGATTCAAAGCAGGATTCGATTGTTGAATGAAACCGGGAATATGAATTGAAATGCACAATGAAGTTTTTAAAATGTTCTTTCAAATGCACTTGCTTAAATTAAACTGTATCCCTCAGATTCATAACTTTAACATTAAGGAAAATGCTGTCTTTTACTTTAGGATTAGAATTC
>JAHZNJ010003214.1:0-10352 GCA_027744475.1 Lepidocyrtus cf. sotoi NNG-2020 | reverse complement strand
ATCCCATAAAGATAACGAATGAGCTGGGTTATCCCTTCTTCACTCATGTCTTCCAGTTGGATCACTCCAGTTTCTGCCTCCTTCATATTTGCAGACATCATGACATCCAAGACATTGCTATGAGCTGAAAAAAGTAGTTTTAGAAAATCAAACCTTAGAAAATCCAAACTATTACGGCACAACAATTACTTGTAATTCTTTGTTACGAATACGATACCTGTCAGGATAAGCTTGTGACATTTAATTTCTGCTCCATTTGCGGCCACAATCGTGACGTCCTTCGTGCTTTCGTTTTCAAACAAAGTCTGAAGAATGGACCCCTCCTCCAATTTAAGAACTGGCCGTTTAAGCCTCGTCCAGCAAACGGGGAGCGGCTTAACCGTAACGTTAAGATGAAATCGGAGACGAATATCAGATTGCCTCTGCAGAATCAATTCCTCTGCTTCCAGATACTCTGGAATGAACTGATACCCGAGCGTGTAGTCCATTTCTACAGATCTCCTCACTAATTAAAAAGTAACCCAGGTGGATTTAAACAGTTATTTTAACATTTTAATTCTAACAAGTAATTTAATTGTTGTTATAATTACAGTTTTTTAGACTCTGAACTTTTGTGCCCAAGGATACTTGGTCGCATCCCCAACTGCACCAATTTCCCCGGCGACGCTCCTCCGAAAGCTCGCTCATAGAAATGCAGACTTCCGAGCAAAATGTTTTCAGACTACGAAAAAAGTTGTTGTTGATGAGAACAAGATATTCTCGCTCAAATCGTTTTTCAAATTTGGACTCGTACCGATTTTTTCTAAAGAATGAAATGCTCAGGAACCTAATTTATTGAAAAATATTATAATTGCATTATTGACTCATAAGATAAATGTAATACGCTGCATAAGAAAAAAGAACTGAACCCGAGCTTACGTTGGAGCATCGTCCATTGTCTGATAGTCTTTAATGATTTCTTTAACATTTTTTGTAGCATCCAGTGTCTCAAGGTTGATATCTTTGAATGAAATTTGAGCCAGCACAAACCTAAAAGAACGATTCCTGTTTTTCTTCACTTCAGGATCAAGCTGTCGGAGTTCTAAATCAAAATGAATATCAATGGAGCTTTTAACATTTGTAATTTTATAAATATATTTTGAGATTAATAATGTAAAGAGTTTTTAAGCAATTAAAGATTAAATTACGAGCTTCACTGAAGCAACTTGAAGTCACTATTAATTCATAATCCTTTAATAAATGCATGCTTCTTATTTTATAATGAATGATTCATTAATTCCTTGAACTTAAATAGTTTAGCTATTACTACCAATAAACCGAAATTTTAGTCACTTCCAGACAATTTTGATTTTAAACTTTTTTCTGCAAAGTAAATGAAGTAATTTAGAAGGATTTTAAACAATTTAATTGATTTTAACAATAGTTATCTAATTAACAAAAAAACACAGTTAACTGAAAAATAAAATATTTCTAAATGACCGAATCTAAGTATTAATTTACTGCGGATCAATCATTTTAAAATCTTTTGGTTGGTTAAAGTGAAAGAGAGCAAAGAGAAAAAAATCCTGTGTTTATGCATGCAATACTCGTAGCTTTTTAAATGGAGACAAACTATTTGATCAAGAATAGCCACGTACACACCTTTATTTAAAGAAAAACGGAGATAAGGAAGGATGAAGATATTATGTTCTCGTAGCCACAGTAATAAGATATTTTCCCCGTTACTTACCAGCCAAACGTAATATGATATTTATTATGGAATACTGCAGCGTAAGCAAAATTCCTTGTAAGAAAAAAAAGATTAGAAAATGAGTCATCCTTGGCTTCACTAACTTGATGTCGATGCTGTGTGCTGCATCATTTAAGGTCACTAAAGAAAGTAGTGCATATAGGTACCCTTATAGCATTCTCTTTGAAAGAGAATACAAAAATTAAGAGGCAAAGAATTCTCATATTTAATGATTGTGATGCATTTTCGTTGTCATAAACTTTACAGAAGGAGTGATCTGAATTTGACTAACCATATAATAATAAAATCTTTTCTTTTCTGCTACTTGTATCACTGTTTGGTTCGGCTATATTATGTGGACTCTGAATTTTGTATTAAAAAAATGTGAATTTAGTTTCACTTCATTGCAGTCATTGATGATAGAGATATGTGATGTGAGAAGGCAGATTATACATGAATGGGTGGCTAAACGAAATAATAATTTTTGTTTGGTTTGGCTCATGAAATTATATGGTCATGATGATGATGAGAGATGATTCGTTTATTGTCGGGATACATGCTTACATGCATTGGGGGAAAGTGAGTTTTTCAAATATTATGCTAACCCAGAAATTACGATTTTAAAATAGATAATATTTTAGTAGTACAAACTTTAAGATTTACTTACCTCCAGTTACAACAAGCAATTCACACGTACTGTTATGATAATATGCAAAGCACAGCATTACACAAAACACAAATTAACGTAACTAAAACTAAAACAAGTTAAATATAAAAGATTGCGGATTAACTTATTACTTTGTAATATTGGTATCATTATACTACTATTTCGTTTTTTAGAAACTAATTATTATTAGTTGATATTTTCTGGATTGTGTAATAATAACACTTCGACAGTAATTAACTTTAATTGGTTAAACTTAAACCCTTAAACATACATCTTTCACTGCATAATTTACACTGATAATATTTTAAACCCAATGAGCTTTTTTATCTTCCTGTGAGACTTAACTAGATAATATTTTTACCTTAGTTAGGCCATTACCCGCATAAAACACAAATACCTACATTGCTTTCTTCTCTCTTTTATGTACTTTGGGATTTAAAGTATGTCTTATCAGAGAACCTTTTGCCAGAAAGGATTTCCCGCAAATTTTGCACGAAAATGGTCTTGTTAGATTGACATTCCAAATGTTGCTTCAAGTATTCGTTTTGGCTAAATATCTGGTCACAGAAGTGGCATAAAAATTGCTACTCTGCTGACTGTGACGTTGCAAGTGGATCTTCAAATGACTCAAAGAATTGAATGTTTTGGAACACAATTCACATTTAAATAAACCTGCGGAGCGTCCTTGGTGCGTACGTATATGAAGCGCCAAATCTTTACTTAGCCTATATGCTGCCGGGCAATATTTGCAAAAATACGGAGCCTCTCGTGTATGACTTCGCACGTGAATTGCCAATGCTTCATTGCCTCGGTTGGGTTTCTTGCAAAAAAGGCATTCAAAATTCCGGTTGCAGTTTTGATTGTGAATGTAGTTTCGATGGTTTCGCAGTGAGTCAGCAGAAGAAAGCCTCGCTCCACAAATGCTACATTCATAGCGTTTTCGCTCTGGGTTGTGAATTTGAAGATGGAGATTATAATTTTTCTTGTTGGCTAGGATTTTGGAACAAATTTCACATTTAAACTTCATTTTATCTTCTGTTTTTTAATTGTATCTAACACAAAACACAAAACAATAGCACTAAGAAACAGTAAAAAATAACAAGCGTAATTCGTTTGCAATTCACAATATTAAAAAGAAAAGGTCTTATGAAAAAATTGTCAGTATAAATTTTTAATTTGCCCTCTAATAATTTAGTTAAGCGAAACTATGTTGCATTATGTTTAATAGCGACTGCTTGGACCAAAATGAAACGTAAACACCGAAACACAAAATTGTCTTTGCTGGTGATAACTGAAGGATGCACAGCCATTTATGATCAAGTAGTGACAACACCAAATGTGCACCTTTATTACATTAAAGTTCATAAAATGATTCTAAAATTAAAACTTCATAGCCTTTTTCCGTCTTGACTTGCAAGTGGGTTATTGTTTACCTTTACTATGCTTAAAATTATGTACCTCACCTACCTAAAAAGGCTGCAGAATAGAAAAGCTAAATGTGTAAGTGTAAAATTAAAAGCCTACGTGCTCGGCAGGATAATCCTTACGTCAACTAAACCCTCCGAAGCAGCCCAATTTTCTATTGTAAATAAAATAGGTAAGTAGAATCTATTTTACTGAAACAAAAAAGGGTTTAGGCTTGAATAGTAAAGTATCGCCGTTTTTATTTAAACAGTAGCAAAGTGTAGAAAATATAGAACTTAAAAGGAGAATTTTTTTCATGCCACGCGCCTAAACAGAAACCATTTATCCCAGTTTATGCAATTTTAAACGCAAATTTCAAATCGGAAAGAATTATTCTGATCGGTTGAAGCGCATCGGAGATATTTAGATTTTATGCAAATTTTCTGTAATGAGAAGTAAAGGCAAAATACATGTATAAAAAACTGTTATTCTTGAAATTTATAAAGCTTTTCAAAAGAATAGTTTTGCTCTTTACTTCGTCTCAAAATCTGCAAAAGTCTTAAAATTGTGAGTATTTTTGTATCAGATTTTTGAAAATGTTAACGATAATCTCTAAAACTTTTGCATGTCTACGTGTTTTTCAGGATTTCAGGATCAGGATTTACTAAGCTGCTTAATTTGTTAGCGGAAGAAGGTGAACCATATTTTGTACATTTACAAAAAACGTAATTATTAAAACTGCAAAAACGTATAGAAAATGATATTTGTTACGAGCCAAAATCAAAAGCAATACACAATTGTCCTAAAATTCAAGGAAGTTGCATTTTTCTTACAATGTCTTGTGGCAAGTATAAACGAATCCACTTTATCGTAGCTAAAAACACTGCCAATGATAACCGAAGCTATACATTTTTGTTTCATCAAAACCAGTATTGAGTCTTTCTTTAAATTAATCAACCATTGTTTTTATTATCCTGCATTGATCCGCAAAATTGCACAAAAATTAGTTACTTAGTTTATTTGTTTAAACAAATATTAACTAGGAAGTGTATTATCGTATCGATGTATGTAATTCAGCTTAAAAAAATTCCTGTTAAGCTACAAAACTTTATAAAAAAATAATCAATAATCAATCAATAATAATCTTTATAATCAATGGGCAGTTAAATATTTATGTAGATGTAAGTAAAGATTGTGTCTAATGTGTAAAATTTTGGCAAATTATGGCCACAGTAAATTAAATGCAAATAAAGCTACCCATTAATATAAAACAATGCAGAAAAAAGGAAGACAAAAAATAAGATTGATTTTTATTTATTTGGTTTATTTTAGCACCTTAGTCTTAACACGGCATTCACAAAAATACATAATATTTTATTGATACATTGATTAAATTTTGTTACAAAAGTGTAGTAATTTTAGCCGGTTTTGAAACAAGTTAAATAACATTTTTCTTATTGAAATGAATTGCATACATGATCAACGGTAACTCACAGTTGTACAGGAGTAGGTCTTGCACATGTCTAAATAATTTACTTCTAATTTTGCTCAAAAACAATCTGATGAATCGATTACCTTAAAATGACAGCAGTAAAACTTGAATTAAAACTTTTAAAACTAACGATGTTGCTTCCCCTACATAAAACATAAACCATCTAAAATGTTGTGAGATATATGTGATAGTTCTCGTATTTAAACTCAATATCGAAGTGTAAGCTACTATAATAGACTAAAGCAAAGTGAATTATTAGCAATAGCAAACATCCAATACATCGCAACCGCATAATGTAGTCTTCGTCACCGGAGGAAAATGAATCATCATTCATTCCATAGTTTTTCCCATGTATGTTATTGTAAATTGCGGGAGGAAAACGTGCATCGAATCAGATAGGCTTAATTATCTCTTTTGATAATTGGGAACGATGGTTCGAAATGTTTCTTCGATTTTTCAGACAACCTAATATACCTAACGAATACAACTACGTATCGGAGTCAAAAGGTACTACAGCAGTGGTTTTTACACAGCACTGAAATTCAAAATCTCTTTTTCTTTGCAATATCTCAAACAGATGCGTTCTGTAATGAAAAATGAGCTCTGAGAGAAAGCAAAGCATCGTGAACGCAATACCTACCATCCAATATATTAGCACAATGGCATGCACGTCTTTCTTTATCGGAGAAAACATCTCTTTGTTAATTCGGTCGTTTTTACCCTTGCAACCTTCTAAACAATTGATGAGCTTATTCCGGAATGTGCCATCACGGAGAATTTCTTCATTTGATTTGTTTTGGCCACCTAACTGTTGCGATAACTGTTGCATAATTTCAAACTTTTTATTTTTATAACGATGGTCTGTCCATCGCTGGTTAATCCCAGATTGCTCTATTTGGGCATACTTATTGCTTAACAACTGTATGAAATAGTTCGTGTTAGATCTTGCATACAATGGATAAGAAAACATCGGGATTTCAGCTGACTTAGAAATCCAAGCAGTTTTATCAAATTCTGGAAGTACTTCACTCATCGAGTTTACAACGTAATCTGTTCTGTCTAAGATTGCAAATGGATTGGGAAGACGGATTGCGTCTGTGATATCCCTACCATAAAGTGGCGCGGTGCCATTCTGTAATATCCAATACAACAGTCTCCAGTAATATTTTTCTGCTGAAAACCATAACATGTTTTTTTGAAAGTTTTTTGTACAATTCAACGTCAGTGCAAGTTGTCAGCCGACCATCGCGCCTCATTTGTTCTTCTTTTCTTTCTATAACTTCTGGAAGAGCTAGATGTTTGAGACAGGAAACTTCAGTCCTCCTGCTGTCCCAGCAATGAGAAAATGTTCCAATCAGTATTTTACGCTCAAGTAGTTCTGCCAGTGTCGCGGGTACATGTGGATTAACGCTGTAGGTTAGCGATGAAAAAACATCTGCACGATCAGGGTTTAAAACTGGAAATTCCACTTTTTTGAATAAAACCGGTTTAAATCGGTTATTTCCATTTTCCCGGCCACTGAAATGGGGTGGACAAAACTCCAAAATGGACAGTACTGGACATAACAGTATTAGCATAGAGTAAATGGGGGTATATGATACTGTATTAATGCATGTAATTGTAAATGCAATTGGACAGTATGGACATTTGGACGGACAAAAGGTTTTGTCCACTTCCGTCCAGTGGACAGCAAATTTTCAAAAAGTGGACAAACTTCGAACCCTGAGATAAAGAGAAAAGTAAAAGAAACATAAATACTACGTTCTGTAGAAACGGATTAAACTCGTCGTTCGTATTTCACACATGCTTGTCAATAAACTAGGAGATGCATCGCATAACAACCATAACAACGTTCAACTTTCGATTTTTGTCCATGGATAGCAGTAGCAGTTTTATGATTTTCTCAATTGCAATCCTACTTTAAAGCCATTTTAAAAATTTTAAATAAAATTCTCTAAAAAATGTCAGAAAGTAAAGCAAAACCCACCTCGCATTGTAACTCAAAGAGTAAGCGTTAGGAGAATTGCTCACAGTGAAAAATATTACAAAAATGGTGAATACTTTTTGAAAAACTAGCTAAAAAATTTTAGTCTAAACGCCTGGTTTGATACTAGGTAGGCTCTAGTAAAGGCAACAAGAGAAACTATATTGAAAAAGCAGATTGAGTCTCCTTCTTTTCATTCTGCGTTGAGCCGTGTGTCCGCGAATGGTTATGCCATGTTAACCACGAAAGAAGGAAGGGTAGACACATCAGCCAGACAGCAACATAGTGGAAAGAAGAACGGACGTCTTTATTAACAACTTTCTTTCTTTTCTCCCTTCTCCTCAGATAATCTTCTTTCTTACTTTTCATGCTATAAAATGGAATGGATAATACACTGCTGTCAGTTCATACAAACTACTGTGGTAGTGTGATGGTGGTGGTGGTGAAATTTCAAGTGAAGGAGAAACTTTTTGTTCTCCTCTTTTTTCTTCGCTTTCCTTTTCTATCCATTTCATCCAGATTCATCCAACTGACAGCGTACATTCATTCACTCAAAGATGTGGAAAGGGAGTGCCCCAGCCGATATACAATATTCGTTATTCCTTCTTCGCCTCTCCTCCTGTCATTTCTACTCTTATATGATAATAAAGTATCGTAGTGGTAGTGGTGGTACTGCGTATTAGGCATATGTTTAGTCAAGTATACGAAGGATCAACTCATACCTGACACACCATCTTTGGGTTCTTTTTCCAGCCGCTGTTTTCCAGGATTTACAGGATGAATCAGAACAAAATTCACTCAACGGAAAAAAAGTTCCGTCAAGAAAAGAGAAAAGGGAGAGAAAATAAGAAGAAATAGAAGAGGGAAAAGAAAAAAAGGATCTGATAGAGATAGTTGATAAGTACATCTTTTTAACAGGAGGAGAAGTGAATAGATGTGATGGTGGTAAAAATGAGAAAAAAACTTATCCCTGGATTTTCAAATCTCTGTTGTAAGGAAGGTAAATGAAAAATCTCAACCAATCATTTTACCATGTAATTTTTCTTTTCTTTCTAGATTAGTTCCTCTCTCCTTTTTAGATTTCCTTTTTCCTTTTGAAATTCTCCCTCACTCTTTTTTCTTTTAAAAAGCTTTTCTTCTCTACGATTTAAAAAAATGAAAATAGAAATGTTGTACGCTATGCGGATCCATTTTCGTTTTACTCATTTATAGATACATACAACAGCATTTAAGGCTAGTCTACTATCCTATTCCAACAAACAAGCCTTCACGTGTCTAAACGAGAATTTTAATTTTTAAAAATTTATTTGTAAAAATTTTTAGCAAAAAATCTAATTTAAATCTATTATAAAAATCATTTTACAATTTGTACGGTATATTTATCATGTAGGAAGAATGTATCAAAAGCTCGAACCAAAAACGTTACGTATCAGCAGCAGCAAACTATTCTATATAAAACAAGGTATCAGAAACAAGATGATAATTTATTTTACTAGGTATTCAATTCAAGCCGCATTACTGTAAATAAACCTTCTTTTAGTGTATGTATAGAGAGTAGTAGAGACAAGGAGTAAATTGACTTCCGCTAAAATGAAGTTCTAGAGGGAATCATTTAGCACATAATTAATTCCTTGCCTTCGTCTTCTTCTGCTTCTTCCCCTCTAATGTTTCCGTCTTCTCATCATCACATAGCATTAGCTAATAGAGGAGAAGCAGAGTCATCACTGCCACGCACTTGAGTTTGACATTGAGATGAAAATGAGCTGGCACTCGTTGAGCCACTCACGCTAAAAAGGAGAGAGAGAACAAAAAACGGAACTTTCCAACTACTATTTCCCATTTCACATGGGATTCTTTTCATAGACCTCTATAGAACCTCTCTAGTGTAGTATCTTACAATTCAACACGAAGCGGAAAGGTAGAGAAAAGAGAGAGAGAGGGAAAAAAGACATTTTCCATGATTTCTCTTTGTGGTAGGAGGATAGTAAAGTAAACGAAATAACAGTGTTTGTTGTCCCAGTGGGACAGAAGAGAAAATGAAGAAAAAACTTTCCGAGAAAATTAGCAGAGCAGAGCAAAAGCAAAAGCAAAAAGGAAGAAAAGAGAGACGAGAGTGTTTTGTTGGAAGTGGCTGAGTAGAGAATGAATAGGATTTTTTTCTTTTCTCTCTCTCTCTCTCTCTTTAAGAGTACCAGATCATATCATGGATTGACCCAATCACAACGATTATAGAGAAAAGGGGGAGAAGGGGAGATGTGTACACGTATAAGGTTTCATTACAGTGAAAGCCAAAAAAACCTTTTTCCTGTGTAAAACGAACCTGTCTGTATATTGACGTTGCGTTGTACTTTACACAGGAGAAATTCTTGTTGTATGTGAGATTGAGCTTCCTCTTAGGACTTCTAGGAAACGAGAAAGATGGTTGATGGTCAATTTAGAATCAGAACTCTATTTCCTTTTTATCATTCCACTCATGTTGTTCATCTTATCTGATATGAATAAGTAACTCAAACTCAGGAAAACGAAATTATCCAGATAAAAGAAAAGAAGGAATTGCTATTATTATCATTATCATCATCTTTTCATTTTCTTCCATTAGCATCATCTGGAATGCAATTAATCAGTGAGTGAGCATCATTCATTGAAAATATAAAGGTGAAATGAAGATCCATTAAGCTTATTATGGAATAACTATATTTGAAAAACGGAGCGTTTTGAGCATATGGCTCTTTTATAATATTTTGGAGTATTCTATCTAATATTGTCGAACGCAAGTCAATTTCCAGCGAGAAGTTAGAAAATCCACTTTTAAAAATTAAGGAAAACATTAGAGCAATTTATTAAATAAGGCTGATGTAATAATAATTAGTGCTTGTCTTGTGATACTGCGTAAATATTACCGAATTCTAGATTGCGTTAATTTGTTATTTTATATTTTCAAGCATTTAAACTCAATTCCACACAATACTAATCTCATCTGATTGTTTTTCCGCAAAAATTATAAAATCCAAAAATGGCAAAAAGTTTCCGTCGAACCGGATTTGAACCAGTGACCTATGGATAACTGATGTTACGA
>JAHZNJ010003213.1:0-11791 GCA_027744475.1 Lepidocyrtus cf. sotoi NNG-2020 | reverse complement strand
TATTGTTGTAATATGATATCACTTTCATTTTATATTGTGTAACAATGTACATCAATATTAAATTAATGACACACTTTGTAAAATACAACGCAATAAATGTCCTTTGTTAAGAACAAGAAGTCTGTGAAACAAGACAATGTTCATTCTCCTCTCTCCTTCTCTCTCTCTCTCTCTCTCTCTCTCTCTTATGCTTTCATTTTAAAAGAGGAGGACAAAAAAATGTGTTCATTTCATTCCCTCTCTCTCTCTCTCTCTCTCTTTCTCTCAATGAATGAAAGTAAGTAGTACCGAAGAAGTAGTAGTAGTAGTACGATGAAAAAAGAGCAACGTTTATTGCATAAATAGAATGTTGTAATGTCGTACCCTAAAAAGAACTGAAGGAGGAGGAGGAAAAGGAAAAGTACAAAACTTTTTTTATAGTTCAACAAGGAAAAAGGAAAAAAAGTTTGGCAATGTACGTCCGTTACATTTTATTCCGTATGTGGAAAGAATGTAGATACTTCTTAAAAGAAAACGGAGCTACTTTCTACTAACAAGACTACTTTTTTTGCTTGTAGAACAAGTTTACCAGTAAAATGGGAACATTTAAGGGAAAATGAACCAGAATTGTATAGTAAAGTAGGAAAAAGAAAGTGCAGAAAGTTTAACCCTTTTTTGTCTTTCTGTTTCTTCGAAACAAACCTCTTTTCTTCTCTCAATATTACCAGCATAACAATTTTTAAAGCGGAGTGAGTTGAGTGAGCTTGTTTAAAGGAAAGTTTTTTTCTTCTTCTTCTTTCTTTTCTTTAGTGAAATGAGCTTTGTTTAATTTATAGAAACCGCTCCCAACAAACTCATTACATTTGACATAGGATGGGTGGAGTACCAGAAGAATAGATGGATGGATAGCTGGCTCATTTTCTTCATTGTGTATGTGAAGAAAATAAATAACGGCACAGCACATTAAATGAAATGGAATGCATTATTGCATATATATTGTACATGCAATGTTATGCAACTTTGTAAGCTTGAAATTAAGCAATCAATATAATTCAAATCTTGGTTAAAATTTAAGAAAATTATAGGTTTTGAGTTTCCCGCATTGACATAAACTTATGTAATCAACGTCATTCATTATTATCATCATCATTGTAGCGCAATAGTGTATATCATGTATCAGAATATCAGAAGAAATACTCAAATCAGAAGAACTCAAGTTAAAATTTGATCAATTCCTTAATTCGTTCTTCTTTCATATAAAAAAACTTTTTAGTTAGTCTTGCTTTACATTTTGCTTATATTTAGAATTTAGAACAAATTCTTAGGATAATTTTTGTTTTGAAGTAAGTAAATCAACTTACTTGGAAGTTTCGAGAGTGCCTTTGATCATTGCACATAGCAAAATAAACATTGCTAAAATGTAAGAAGAAAGCTGAATGAAATGTACTCGATCATCGTAGTAAAATAGTAGTAAAATAAAGCAAAAAACGTTTCTATTTTTCTCGTTTTTTTAAATCTATTTTTGGCAGGAAGTCTTTGACTCATTTAGTATGCATTACTTTTCTGTCCTTCACACAAATTTTTTCTAGTAAGTCTGAAGGGAAGGTGAAGACGATGATGATGATGCTGACGATGAGTGAGTTGAGTTTGATATGACGAACGACGACCATGATGATGATGATGATGATATTGTAAGGGTTATGATTATTGCATTATTCGATGCATGCATAATATATTCATGTACGTATGATGGGTACGTACAGGTATAATCCAACTTTGTATATTCATCTCAGGAAGCATTTTCAGTAGTCATTTTTTTTCTTATTTTTTCTTCTTGAAACTCGTTATACTCTATTCGCACGCACAGATTTACTTTCCTCACGTCAACACGGGAAAGAGACGGAGGAGAAGAGACTGAACCAGGTTTCCAAAAGAAAAAAAAAGAAATCTTCCTCCAATGCAGGGTTTAACCAGTCAACCAGCAGCAGCGGTAGGCAGGCAGGGCAGGAGCAGCATCATGTCAGCCTACCTTTTAAGACGTGAGGAACTGAACACATCTGAAATGTGAGGTTTCTCTCTTCCTTCTTGCTCTCCTTACTTCTGTTTTGCTTGGTTTGTGCTTAGAAACAAGTTGTACGTTAAACGTGAAAAGGGAAGCTTTTCGGAAAAAGTTTGAAAATGGAAGGTGAAGGATGAGTTCCAATAAGCTCTTATAGGTTTAGACGTGTGTAGTTGTACAATCTGCAGTAGGACTACCGCCAACACCAACACCAACATCATCACAAAATGCGTTTGAAGAAGTAGCAAAAAGCATTCCTAGTTCAGAAAAGAGTTGAAAATATTCACCTTTTCTTAATCGAAACAAGAGAAAAATGTGCTCTCAAAAGAATAAACGGAAACAGACAAGAATAAATCTTCCCGACAGCAGCGGCAGCAGCAGCAGCAGCACCACCACCACCATCCTTCCAAAAAAAATACCCAACCTTGTTAGAATTCTCAAAAGCACACAACTCTCGTCTCGACGACATTGTCTCTTCCACCTTTAAACAATTATAGATATTTTAAAACTTTAAACATCTTTATTTCTATGAGTCTTATGGTACTTTTTCTGTAGATTTTGGTATTAAAACGAAGACGACGAAGATTCAATCCCCGCTTGTTACTGTTAGCCTAGCTAAGGATCCGATTCCGATGTCTCGCTCTCGGATCACCTTTTTTTTATCTTTTCTACTAGTACCCACACATACATACTCCTTGATTTTCCCTTGATTTTTTTTCTCTATTTCCCATTTTTGTCGTCAACAACCAAAAAACGACAGTAAACTTGTCGTCTCGTTTACAAAAAAGAGCGCATACATACGTACAGTCATGTCATGCGGGTCGTCGTCTCCTTTCCCATTTTATTTTTTTTTTCTCTCTCTGCGGTTTCTCTGGTTATATCATCGCTGTCACTTTTTTATCCTTGCATTTTACCAGCAGCAGCAGCAGCAGAGTATTAGATTACTCTGAGAAATTTATATGTAACTTGTGTAAGTAAATATTATAGGAGGAGCAGAGGAAGAGAGAAAGGTAGACGGGTACAAGCACCACCATCACCACCACAAGTACTCTTACTTTTGCAACGATGCGATGACGATGATGATGATGATGCTCTTATCAAGTTAAATAAATGTGTTTCCCTTTGTGACAGGACTAGCATGGGAATTTTCCCCGAATTTTTTATACGTTTCTGTGAGAATTTCTTGCTGGCTGCTACTGGAGGTTCCAAGTTCCACCAGCAACACTAACAGAACAGAAAAGCTTTCTTCTTTGTAAACAAGGAAGGGAACTCTGGCAATTGCAGTAGTAGTTTTCTAGGAATGAAACTTGAAACAAGAGAGAGAGAGAGAGAACAGTGAAAGTTTACAGGGTTTTCCTTCCTTTGTTTCAATAATACGTACTTGTATCCTTTCTTTGTGCGAATAAAATAACATATTTTCATCTCACCAGAGGAAGTAACTTATATTTCTCAAATTCACATAATGTAACACCTTCCGTTTTTGTGTAACAATATCAAAAAGATTATTATCATAATTTTATTGTTGCCGTTGCCGCTGCTGTTTTATTGCTATTGAATATAATGACACAAAAGAATTCTGAAACTTAATCTGGAGCAACTCGAGTAGATGAGTGAGTGCTTCAAGGGTAACCAGAGAAAACAACAACAACATCAAGTTTATTATTGAGGACAAGGGTAAAACTGGCAAGTGGCAAATAATAGTGTTGTTTGCGGTTTTGCGGAAAACATTTTAGGTCAATGCATTTCATTTGAAGATGAAATAAGATGAAAATGTGAATTTTCTACAACTATTGCAACAGCAGCAGCAGCAGCAGCATAGCCTCAACTTTAAACAAAACAAGTTCACGCTTACACTTCAAAAGTTATTTATTTATTCATATGCTTTTATTTTCCTCGTCTTTATCAAAAGTCGAATTCCACAGGGAAAAAACATTGACAATGCATATTTCACGGATGGGTAGAGTTTAGTTTAATAGTTTTTGGAGGTAAGTGTGAGGAAAAGGAAAGGAGAATTAGGAAATATAATAAAGTAAGTTGTGTAATGCCGAATGTGGTTCGTCAAGAGTCAAGTTCAAATTCAACAACACCGCAAATTTCTCACAAGTGGTTTCTGCCTGCACACAGCTTTTCATCATCTTCAGCTTTCATCTTCCTCTATATAATAATAATAGAAAAACCGCTTTTGACTTTGCCAATTTTACTTATCGGCCACAAACAAAGTTATGCTTTCTGTTTCCATATTTATGACTTATTGACAATTGTATCGGTTGACATCTGAATAAAACGAGCTATTAAATGTCGTAAATTAAACATTGAAAATTTGGAATAAAACCAATACATTAAAAGTAGCGTAAAACAAAACAAAAACGTCGTCCTTCGCCCTTAAAACATTTATTTGTTTGGTTGGAAAAGTAAAATGATGCAATTCAAAGGACTCGATTCTGCTTCTTCTGCTTATGTTGTTGTTGTTTTTGCTGTTGTTTTTTTATATTTTCTTACTCACACATGTTCATCATAGAATCTGACAAGGAAAACAATAGCGAAACTGTAAAATCTTGTATGTATGATTGCCATTATTATTATGCAGTATATTGCCTATTATTCTGCTAGAAGAATTAAGTGAGTTTCTGAATATCTATTCCATTCTTGCCACCACCACCACCTTTAGACCAAACAATAGATGCATCGCTTCATTTACATCAACATCATCATCATCCTCATCATCCTTATATCATATCATCTTTCATTCTTTTCAATAAAATATGACGGAACAAGATATGATATGATATGATACGTTAGAGTTAGAATGCATTTCTTATTATTACTAACACACAGCTGAATAAAAATTTGTTTTTATCCATCACACCACACCACACAACTTTACAATTCATTCTTTCCTTATCTTTCGCTCTAGCAAAAGAAATGAAGATGATGGGAAGGAGAAGGAACATGTGCTGGTCAACTCTGTTTAATTTTTTTAGTAGGTTCGTAGTTCATATACGGGCATAAAACGATAAAATATCTTCTCTAGATGCGCCTTCTTGCTATCTTTTTTTATTCTTCAAACTCATTCCAATCCAATATCAACAACATCTTCGTCTTCTTCTTCTTTTCTTTTTTTTTCTGTAAAGGGTTCACCGACTCACCACAGGACTGCTCATCCTCACGTCCCGTCGGCTCGGCTCACTCTAAATCCATTTTGTCGTGAGCAGCAGTGAACAGTGAAGTGAGCAGCAACGAGCATGAGCAGCAAAGCAACGCAACGTCTTTACAACTAACTCTTTGGCATTAAAAGGATTTAATGTGGGGGATTTTCGTTTTCTTCTTCTTCTTAATATTATTACTGTATTATTATTATTTTCCCGTTTTTTCTCCTTCGTTTGCTAATAAAAATTATATGTGTCTGTCTTCTGCCGCTTTAGAAGGACAGCAGCAACAGTAGAGTAGTTTTTGTATTAAGTTTGGGTAAAACCAGGAAAAAAATGTGCACACACTTTTTCCTTTTGCAGATCATACATTTAATTTTTGCCGAATTTTATATTGAAATTGTAAAGGTAAATATTATACGATCCAAATATTTCGCTGCATTCTTCTTTTTATGTAGTCTGACATGACTTTCTCTCTCTGTCTCTCTCTCTTTCTTTATTGCACTGCCCCCTCAACAAGAATCGCAATCAGCGTAAGAAGAAGAAGAAGAAAAAAAAACGAATTTTTAAACAACTTGACAGGACAGTTCCTGGGGACAGTGGAATGTTGATTTTATTCCTTCATGGATTTTTTTTTATTATAACAGTACAGGAGGAGACGGAGAATGTTGTGTTGTGTTGTGTATTTGTATAAAGAACTGAAGAGTTACGTTAACTGACAAGAGAGACAGCGTTAGTAATTCTGCCGCTGCTGTTGATTGTTGTTGTTGTTGTTGTTGTTGTTGCCTTGCAAAGGTTTAATATTATGCTTATCATTCGCTGTAACTTAAACAATTTAACAATGAACATCTGATCTGACTGAAACTGAACATTGTCCACCTTTATAGTCAAAGTCAATGCAATATTATACTTTTTCATTGTGTTCTTCTTCCTATCACTGACAAAGATTAAAGAATTACATTTTATTAACAACAAGCTTCTCTTCAAGTTGCGTCATCATTATCATTATCATCATCGTCATCATCATCATAACATAACAGAATAATAATAATAATAATATTATTATACATTTTGATAATAATCTTCTCTTGGCGTAGATTTTTTTATCAAACAAGAAAATCGATCTCCCTGTCCAACTCCCTCCTTCTGCTTTGCTTTGCTTTCTTCTTCTTTTTCTTTGCTTCTTCTTTAACTTCAACTCTCCATCTATAAAAGTCATGAAATGCTGAATTCATTTCATCAATAAAAGCTCATAGAGGGCTTCTTCTTTTAGCTCTTCGTCATTGCATCGGATTCCCGGCACAGCGGGAGCTCACCTTAACCCCTTCGCTTACTTTTTTTATTATTATTTTTTCTTCTTCTTCTTTGCCTCGCTCACAAAGGAATTGAGAAAAGAAGAAGAAATGAACTGAAGGAGGAGAGCTGAGATGATATAAGAAGGATAAGAAGAAAGCTTTATTATTAAATTTTTATATATTGCGATTGCCACCAAAGTTGATTCTGATTGTAAAATTGAATGCATTTGTGTTTTTCTGAAAGGAAATTGTACATAAGTAATGAACCAGTATTAAAGTAAGCAGAAGAGCAAGCGAAGAGGGACTCATTTGAAACATTTCCTGTGCTGTGTAGAAAAGAAGAATTGCATAATGCGGAGGAATATCATCGTCGTCATAACCGTCTCATCATCGTACTCGTATAAGCAATGGAAGTAGCAGGAGCCTCAGCTCAGCTCAGCTTTCATTAGAATTTTAGACTTCTCCTTGTCAAGTCAAAGTTAGTTTACTATACGGTTGAATATAATGAATAAAATTAAGACATTTCTTTTCTCTTCTTTCATTTCTTTCTCTTTTCATTTCTTTAAACATAATGGAAAATAACTTGAGGCATTTGCTGAATTGCTTTTGAGATTGAGAGAGAGAGAGAGAGAAAGAAAGAATGAAAAAAAAGAGACAGAAGATGAGTCAGTTTAGGAAGGGAACAAGCAACCAATTTTTTTGTCATGTTCTTGAGAGGAAGATTGAAAAAAGGATGAAAAATTGTAAAGAAAAAAGAAGGGAACGAAAACGAATCCCACTTCTTCCAAGGAAAATCATCCTGTCATTCATTCCCCGTAGCATTGAAATTGGAAGATAGTATTCGGTTTTTTTTACTTTCTAAAGAAAATTGCGGGAGATATGAGAGAAACTATGTAGGAAAAAGAGGAAAGTAAAAATTGTTAGTATTTTTTTATACTTTCAACCTAACAAATCATTTTTCTATGAAAGGAATGAAGGAATAAGACTCACTCACTCACTCACTTACTCTCAGCAACGACGCCGAAGACGATGTAATACGTAAATGATTACGAAAAATGATGATTGGCGATGAAACACATACAAACTACGCTTCTAGAAAATCTAGAAAATTTAGGTAAAATGGAGCCACTTGCTGTCATCTTATTTGGGTGAGTGAGAAAATTTGGAAATGTTGCAAAAGATTTTTATCTCGTATTGACACATCTCCTTGAATTGACAGGAGGAATTTTATAACGCCGCTTTTGTAAACACATCCACGTTTTCGTCGGTGCGGTGCGTGGTATGTTATCATTTCGGTTTTCTATGATCCTCTTGGCTCAAGTCGTTAGAGTGATAAATTATATAGAATAGGATAGCAAGAGTTTGATACATCTTTTAAGTCAGTCAAGTCACTTTAAGTGGCAAATCTTTAGTCGGCATCGTCATCATCATTATTAGCGAATTGGTTTTTCAGAAAATTTGCGTACTCAACGAACTTTCGGAAAAAAGCTTAAATAATAAGCTCTTTATGTTTAATTCGTTAATGAGCCTAAAGTGTTCCCATTAAAGACATTTTTTATACTAATGAGCTTCCTGTTTTTTTCATGTGAAGAAGTGAAGAACACACCTCAGCACGAAGAGAGCCATAGAATAATACAAACATGGCAAAAATCTTTGCAAATGAATGAACATATTTAAGCTTATGCTTACAAAAACTTAGGCTCATTTGACTTAGTTACTAGAATTCTCAAAAATTTTCTTAGTATTTCCAGAATTTGCTTTGAAATGCTCTGTTATGTTTATGCATATATTATAGATTTTGCAATCATCCGTAGTAGGTCAAATCTTAACATTCAGACTGACTTCCTCCTTTCCATTTTCTTCCTTTTCTTTATGCTCGTTTTCTCATATATGGCACAGAACAAAATATATTCATCAATAATCCAAACAGTGCCTTCTTCATAATATAGCGTATCGTGTTTGCATGTCATGCATGTGTGCCTTGGCAGATGTACACAATAGTCGAAGTTGTCCTTCCTTAGATTATTTCAACTTTCTTCAAAACCAGCAGCAGTTCCACCATCAGCAGTATTGGCATATTATTACCCATTCTACTACTTACTTCAACTTACTCCTTTTGAGTTTGGCTGCTTGGCTTCGCTTTAGCTTTGGCGGTGAAAGGGCAAACAGTGGAACGACTGGAAAATAAGAATCTTTCACTCTTTTCTTCTTTTTTTTACTTCTCTTCTTATTACACAATCCTTGCTTGCTTGCTACTCCCTACCATAATAAGATTTCATATGAAGTAGTAGAACGAAGTAGAGTACGAAGCAAGCTATTTTTTTACTTGCCCCACACATGCATAACTATATTCATTCATGCATCATAAAACCACCACCACCATCACATCAGTTTTTTTGTTCATCTTCTTGTACAGAAGACCGAGAGACCCAGTTGAGAGTTGAGACTTGAAAGTTTTCATTTTTTCCCGGCTGCTCCTCTCTCTCTTTCTCTCTTCTTCTTTTGCAGGCTTCAACAACCCAAAGCCAACTCAGCTCCTTCTCCTTTTTCTTTTAAAACGATTCTGATCTGAAGTGTAAGTAGTAGTTTGAGTGAGCCTTTTCTTTCTCTTTCACCCAAACCAAGCCTAGCCATCTCATTCATCGTCATCATCATCAACATCATGATTCTCATCCTCATCACTACTACTTCCTTCTCTAGGCCATGAAATCTCATATCAAGGAAATTGCTTGCCGTAAAGTCATCAGAAAGAAAAAGATGAAACCGAGATCGTGAGTTGAGAGTACAACACATTTTCTCATGTCGCATAGGGTCATCCATATTATCCAGAACTACCATCACCATCACCATCATCGTCAGCCAAACACACGAGCTAAAATATAAGCTGAACTATGGTTAAGTTAAGCTATACACGTGTCCTTCTTATATCTCCTCTTCTACTTGCAACAGCAACACATCCCTATTTATTTTATCGATGCATAATAATATTTTCTTTTTCACGGGAGCAAAGCGAAACTGGTGCTAGGGCAAGATTTTTTCAAGATATTTTCTGAAAAATATATATATTCGCCATAGTCAGTCGGTTTTTTTTCTCTATGCTGGCTGTTTCCTTTTTTCCCACTACATATACATATTCTACGCACACAGTCCATAATATCATTCCATTCCATATTGTTGACGTTGTTGGATAAGAAGAAAAAGAAGAACCCTTTTCTTCAGAGATGATATAAGTAGGACGAGGTATGCATAAATAATTTCTTTTTTTTTGCGTTTGAGTTTTGACTAGAACTTATAATACAGAAGAAGCAGAAGTTCCTTCCCCTTTTTACTTACTTCTGTTCTGCCACTACTACTCACCATCATCATCATCATCATCATCGTTCATTTCATTTTTCCCTCTTTATTCTCTCTGTATGTCTGTCGGTATGTCTGTCTGTCTGGGTAAGCATTGCATTAAGGTGATTGACTGGCTTTTCTCTTTTTTCCTAAGAGAATACTAATTTATTCTGAAGAAAATATTGTATTGAACTGGAACAATGACGAAGCAAAGCATTTTTTATTTGCAAATAAATGCAGATTATTATATTTCTTATTATGGTAGAAAAAAGAACATCGAATATAAAATTATTTGCTGTGATCGAGATTCTTGATAAAAAAGCTTGAGCTTGTGAAATGTAGTACGAAAAAATAATAAAATTTTTGCAGTAAAAATCATAGCATATTTTAGCTTATAACTAGTAAAAGTTGTAGATTTTCAGGTGAAGTCTTTCCCTTTACTTTTAGCTTGCTTTCTGTTAATAAGAAAATACTATGAGAAGAGAAAAGAAAAAAAGTGTTCCAAAAATGAAAACGAAAAGATAAGAAGAAGAAGAAGAAGAAGAGAAGGAAGAAGTCTTTTGGAGCCAAGCAAAGCATAAGATTTGAATTAAGGAAGCTTCTTCTTCTTCTTTTCTTTGCTCCCTATCATCAAAACCCAAAATGTGAATTGTGTTAGTGTTTGCCAAAAACAGAGTCAGGCTCCGAGAAAGAAAATGTTTATATACCACCACCTACTGACTCAGCACTCCGGCTTCCAACAAAAAAAAAGAAATCATCCAAACGTATTCTGCAAAAAATCGGTTTTTAACGTTCTTGTAATTTTCTTGCTTACTGCAAAAAAAAGACAACGCTTCTGTCTACTAACTTCTATTACTTCCACTTTCACCAAAACTTATAAAATAAATATATTAGATATTTCCCATCATAGATTGGCTTCGAAATGAAAAAAAAAAGAAATTGAAGGAGCTCTACCGCCACCAACACACACACAACATCTTTCTTGAGAAGAGGGAGAGTATAATATAGTACATTATTTATGGAAGGAAGTGGAAGAAGGAAAAGTAGAAAAGTATAGAAAGAAAAAAGCAAAAGAGCAGCAGCATCAGTGTAAGTAGTCTTGTCTCAATGAATTATTGATCTATTATGTAAAGTCTCCATTAACTTTCCACAAAAATTATATTCTCGGGTTTGAGTTTGTGTTATTTAGCTTCTTCCACCATGCCTATGTATAAAGCAATGAAATGAGCTTATTGTATGTGGCGGAAGCAGTACATCTCAATATTTTTATAGGGCGTCATCATCATCATAAGCAACAAACAAGAGCATCATCGTCATTATCATCATCATCATATTAATGGATATTATGAGAGAAGGAAAGAAAAAGTGCAGGTGGTTTGCTTTCTTTCTTTTCCCCTTAAAAAATAAATATAGCTATTATATAAAATATAAAAGTTTTTTAATATAAATAAGAATTAAGCATTGAAATTATGTGCTTGTTCAATGTTCAATGGCATTTTCTCTTCTCCTTTTTCTCGGCTTTTTTGAAAGAACGAACAAAAGAAACAGCTTTTGGTTCAACTTGCACTATTCAGCATCCTAAAAAAACTTCTAAAGGAAATATGTGTTGCACCGACCACCATGCTTAAATGTTAGCTATTTTGCTGCTCCCAGTTGGAAGTTTGACGTTATAGTTTTCCTTCCTCTTTTTACAATAGGGAAGGTATATAATATAGAAGTTTGTTCTGTTAATACTGAATACCCATTTCGTGAAAACTTCCGATATCAACTTTTTCTGCAAATTACGTCCCTGAATGCTAATTATCGAGCTTTTTGTTTAAGTTTTTCTGTGATACGCTGTTTCCTATTTTACGAGGAAGCAACATCATCACTCACTTATGAGCCCTTCCACTATTTCGTTTTTTTCTGTATAGGTAGTTGATTTTTGTTCGGCATACTTCTTTTCCTACTCAAATAAAATAAACGCTTGCAAAGCA
>JAHZNJ010003212.1:0-24835 GCA_027744475.1 Lepidocyrtus cf. sotoi NNG-2020 | reverse complement strand
AACACTCAGTTTCAAGGAAGCATTTAAGGATCTATTTATGATTGATTGATCCAAACTTTTAATTTTTTCTCAAATTTGCAGGTGGGCCACGGCCCACCTGGCCCACCCCTAAAGCCGCCCCTGATCGTAGCCTAATAAACTGAAGGAATAAAAAATTCTTAAGAGAAAGAAGAGCAAATATAAAATAAAATTGGTGTTTCTTCCTCTTCTTCTTCTTCTTCTTCTTTTAGAAGTTCTCTAAAACAATCTCTTTTTTATTTCTTTTTTGAGATATGGATTGTGTTCGCCATTACTATTATTATAGTTATTAGCTGACAAAAGAAAATCATGATGGAGTTAAAAGTTAGAGAAAAGAATGGATTTATAATAATAGAAAGGACAGGAGTGTTGATGATGATGATGTTGATGATGGAAAGCAATAATAATGGCTCATATTGAAGAACAAAAACAATGTAATATTACGACACACAATAATGTTGTGATTACATTTCGCTCTCTCCTTTTTTTCTCTCTCTCTCTCTCTCTTTTGCTTGCTCAACATTTTACAATATAAACACATGTAAAGTAATTGCATTAACTAACTGAACTGAATTGAAAGTGAAGTAAAGCAAAGCAAGCAAAAAACTCAGGTATTGCTATTATTATTATCACAAGTCCAGGAATAGGGATAGGTGGCATGCATTTATATTATTACGATGTGTTTGTAAATAAGAAGATAAAAAAAATGAAATTGGTTCTTAAATAGTAGCATGATCATCATAATGAATATAATATACTTGCACACAGGGGCATAGGTAAGTATAAAAAAACTTTTTTTATTTACTATTTACAAAGTGAGCTCTTCTTCTTCTTCTTTATCTTTATTCTTTATTGAAGAAGGAGTGTGAAAGAATTGGAAAAAAGCGCAAATGGAGGACTGAGGCGAGGAGGTAACAAATAGTCCTAATTTCGGAATCAGCAGGGATCCAGGCGCCGCTTCCTCTTATTTTCCGCTATCAGACAATCATCCAACTCATCATCAACACTGAAGTAGGAGAAGAAGAAGAAGAAGCCTGAACGAAAAATGTTTTTTACCACGTGAGAAAAACAACAACACTCTATTTATTTCTTTCCAACTTATTTATTTACAATATGATATTGTTCTTGCTGAGAGAGAGAGAGAGAGAGAGGGAGAGAGAAAGAGAGATTATTTTCTCTTTTTAGTTAGTAAATAAGAATAAGAATGCAACTTACAGTTTACATCAACTTCAACACCATAACAAAGTTACAGCAACAACAACGCAAATACTTTTTTTTATCTTCGAAGTTTTTTTCTTCATTTCACTAAGCTCACGAGGAGGACTTTTTTTCTTCTTCTTCTATTGCTGCTGTTGAAAGAGAGTGTCTTTGGCCACCATGTCATAATTCAAGGAAGGCAGCTATAACCACATAAAACGCAGCGGTAAACACCGGGTTCCGAATCATCAACAACACTGATCATTCTCATCATCATCGTCATTATTATCATGATGCTATTCTACCCAGCAAATAATATCTCATCTCCTCCATCTTCCTTCCTTCCTTTCTTCCATTCTTATATAATATTATGGTTCGTGTATGAAACTATTTGTTCAGCAGAAGAATGGCATGGCATGAGAGAAGAAGAAGAAGAAGAAGAAGAAGAGAAGAAGAAAACAATCTTTTTAAAAAATAGATTGTTTCAAAGTTCTTTTATCTTTGTCCGACTCTTGGATATTTCGCGTCTCTCATCGTCTCTCTCTCTCTCTCTTCCTTTATTTTATTTTTCTTATTATTATTCTTCTTCTTCTTCTGACAACAATCCAAATACCTTTTTTTTCGTAAGACAATTCATTTGTAGTTCTGATTACTTTTGTATGATATCATAGCTCTAATTGAACTTCTCACACTATTTCACCCTTTCAGAAAAATATAAATGGAGAGTTAGTTACCCCTTCATCTTCGTCTACTTCTCTAAAAAAGCAAATTTCACACTACTACTACTACTACTAGGTATTCTGTATTCTGTGCATTATTATTACTAGAAACAAAAAAAATCGTTTGCTTTGCTTTGCATGCCATTCACTGCTATCATATTGTCATCTGTTTGATTATCGTAATGGTAATCGTGTTGATCCTCTATTTAGACCGGTGAGTGAGCACTGTTGTTACAGCACTGATATGATAAAAAACACAGAGGAATAGTAGACAAGGAGAAGGAGAAACAATCGTAAACAAATAGTGCCGATGGCGGCAGGGTAATCAGAAGAAAAGGAAATAAATATGTTGGGAAAACATCGCCCCATGGAATCCTTTTCATTTCGTTTCAGGCCTCTCTATCGCTCTCTCTTCTCCCTTCTCTTTACAGCTCGTTTTATTATTATTATTGTTGTTGTTGCATGGATTGGGTGCTGTAGTAGGGAATTGATGGTCGTTGATAGCAATTTACTCGTAGAGATAAGGACTAAACACGAATTTTACAAGAGAAATGAGAATCAAGCTCTAAAAAATTATCTTCATCTAACTATTATGAAATCTACCTGGACAACGCGGGAAGTATAAAAGAAGAATCAAAAGATATATTCTTAAATGGGACAGTAATCAAATAAAAGCTCCATTCCATCGTTATCGTTGTTGAATATTTCATATTAAGATTCTTATCACTTCGATTAATTACCAGTAATATTTTATCTCTTTTATTGGGAAACCAAAATGCCAATTACTTAACAAAAAAATAAAAAATTGGAAAAGGTATGCAAATGCGGAAGCAGTAATTTTTTTACTTTTATTACTTTTAAACACATTTCTCATATTTCCTCTTCCTCCTCCTTTTCACAGTAAAATGTAAAGTGATATGGAAGAATTCTAATAAAAATGATTTTTCTTTTCCTCTTTTTTCCTCTCTCTCTCTCTGTAAAATTGTAATCCGAGGAGGAGAACTAAATTCATTCTAGATAGGTAATATTGAAATGTAATTTTGTTCAGAAGAAAGAGAATAAGGGATTTGATAATAAATCGGTATCAAATAAAATAATAATGAAAAATATGGCATTTTTCCTGCTACCGTGCGGACGAGCATTGGGGTAGGGTAAAAAACCGTTAACATTTCTACTTTCTGCAGCAAAAGATTCGAGCCAGCTAATTTTTTTTTACTTCTAATTCGTTTAATATTATTCTGTAGGGCATTTAATTCGATATGATGATAATGCTGGTATGCTAGAAGTTTGGTGATATTGCTGCTGCTGCTACTACTACGGATGTATAATAAACTAAGCCACTACTTATTACTTCAACTTTTCGGAGATGAATTTCAGTACGTGCCTTAAATGTAATTTTATTTTTTCCATAGCAAATTTTTTCTCTGAGAAAGGATTAAAAAGTTGATAATCATAATGCGCGGCGGAAAAGAATGAGGAAAACTTTTAATAGGAATTTGTATCTTCTTTTCTCCTCCGTCTTCTCCTTCTCTTTTGCATTACTTTCTGGCTTGAATTTCACTTAGCTCCGAGGCAAGTTCTTAAAGGAAAAGAAGAAAGAAAGAAAAAAGAATTTATGATGAAGAAAAGGAGGAATGAGGAAGGAAAGCAAGGTGAGTCTCTTTGTTAGAGAGAAAAGGGAAAGAGATGATGAATGATGAATGAATATTAATATTAAAAAGAATCGATTGTTCAGTTGTAGCGGAGGAAGTTGTAAGTTCATCATTTTTAATATTGATTGCTGTTTGCTGCTTCTGTTGCGGCTGCTAGCCTAATTCTAGAGAATAGAAGAAAGGAAGGAAGAAAGAAAATAATTTTAAATTTGTTTTCCATAAAAAAAGTATTGTTTTCGTGGTTACTGGAATGGAACTCACATCAGTGGAGAAGGCAGAGGCAGCGGCGGTATTAACAAGAGGAGAGAGGCAGCGAAGGCAAAACAGTAAAAAAAAGAGTGATGGAGGGGAAATTTAACCAGCCAAAAAAGACTGATCATGTCTGAATAATTTTTTAGATGGAGGAAAGCCAGAGAGAGAGAGAGAAAGAGAAAGAGCAACAAAGTAATCAGTCAGTGGCATTTCAAGTCTTTCAGATTTCTCTTCCCCCAACAACAATCATCCTCATCATATCAGTTTTTCCTTTTTCTTCTTTCCCTCTCTCTTTCTTTCTTTCTTTCTCTCTTCCTCGCGTTTAACTCAACTTTTAGTAAGTGATTAGCCAGCAAACTTTTTAATTACAGCAACAACAACAAAAAAAAGTCGTCGGTAAGAAGGAAAAGCAGCAGCAAAATAGAAGAAGAGAAGAGTAGAGCTCTACCAGTAAAAACTTTTGAGTTCCGAAAAGAAACTGAAATAGTCATTTAGTATTATTTTTTACTTAAATGTAGTATAATATAAAATGTATTTACGGATAGATATTTTATTTTTCTAGTAGTAGATTCATCAACTAGATCCGATCAACCATCACAGCAGGCTCACTCTCTCTCTCTCACTCAGTCGGTAAAACAAGGATATTATTTTAGTGGGAAAGTGAAAAAGAAAGAATAAATGACAAAGCAATCTGCTAAAACCAATTTGTCATTTTTCCCAATAAACCGCTATGCCTGACATTGACACGAGTCTTAAAAAACTTTTACTTTTACTTCCCTCTAAAAAAATCATTTTTCTTTTCTTTTCTCTGTGTATTTTTTTATTTTACGGGATTGTGATGGGTATTAACAATTTGCTTTTGCTTCTTTCTAGGAATACAATTAAGTAGTAGAACTACAGCTAGAGCTGATGTTAGAGCCGCTCATGAAGTTTTAATCTCTGAAACGGTTCGGTTCTCTCAAGTAAAAAAAAGTTTGTTTTTTTTTCATCTATTTAGCGATGATTCTCCTCATTAGGAAATTGAGAATGATGTATTTCTATCAATTAATATTATTTTTTCGGAGATAATTTTTTCTCGAAAAATATAGAAGGAAGGACAAACGGTTTAACTTCGTCTTGTCTTTGAGAAAAGTTGAGTTTGTTGCTAGTTGCCACCCCAAAATTGTGACAGAGTATTTCCAAGCAAAGTTTTAAAAAAATCGAAGAATCCGTAATCATTATTAGATCAAATCGTCTAAACTTTTAAAAAGGAGCTCATAGTAAATGTACGGGGAAACAATTAATATTTTTTAAAGTCTTCGAAAATTTAGTCTACCATGAAGATTATAATTTTTTAGAAAAGTTTTTATTTTATTTTTTTTTAAATTTGCGCTGACTTAGGTTAATAATATGTTTTTGCTCTCTTACCAGCAGGATTATGATGACCAGTATCGTACGGTGGGTAGTCGCCATTCTCCAAACGATTCTTCTTGAGTGATGACATGAACTGGGCTTGAGCGGCTGCTCCCCCAGCCGAGGATAACGGTACCAATGGAACTGACGTCCGTTTTGGTGGACGACCAGGCCTGGAACTTCAAAAAATTTTGATAAATTTCCCCGACAAACCACAGGTGTATTTTATAAGTGTTATAAAAACCAAAAGATTATTTACATAATGATAAAAAATAATAATAAAATATTTTAAGCGGAACTAAAGTAGAAGAAGAAAAATAATAATTAGCTTCATTTCACAACACAACACAATAATAAGAAGGCATAAAAATAGTAGAAAAATTAAAAAAAAGAAAGAATATTAAAAGAAGTAAAGTAAAACAAAAATGAAAAACGAGAAAGAAAATAAATGTTAAAAAAGTGTATGTCTTTTTTTATTATTGTAATAATATCCACCTTTCCTCCTCATTACAAAGCATAAAACACGGAGAAGAGGAACTATCCACAAAATGTTTCCCAGATCTCAACTTAAAGGAAAATTCAGTGATATTATTATTAATGCTGCTTCTCTTTCCTTCTTTTCTTTTATAATATTCTCTATCCATGACCTAAAATAATATGAAAACGTTTTAGGGGAAAAGTTAAGAGCAAAGGAGGTTGTTTCAGTAAAAAGTCAGAGTGCTGCTGTTGCTGCTGTTGCTGTAGCTGCTGCTGAGGTGAAATGAAGAAAGTTAATTGAGTGCAATGGAGCCGACGGAGCGGCTCCTCACTAATCACAATGGAAGAATAAAAAAGGGGAAACACCACTTTTTCTCTTTCCTCAATTTTTCTTAAAAACTATTTATTTTTTATATATAGGTAGAGGCATATACATCTATCTACTCATCATTTCTTTATCTTTCTTTTTCTACTTTTACATTCATTCATTCATTCTTTCTTTCTTTCTTTCTTTCTTTCTTTTTCTTCCTTCCTGTTCATTTCTTGCCTTATGCTTAATATCCCCTCCGCGCATAATATTTAGGGAAGATTGCTTGATGACTTTTTCCTCATTTCTTTCACTTTTTTTCTTACTAACAAGGCCAATCTAGGTGGAATAGAGTAAAGAAGTAAGAGGAGAAGTGAAAGAAGAAGAAGAAGAAGATATTTTATGAGTTTATTTTAACTTACATTTCTACTTTTACACAGCTGCAGCATGTTTTGCATTTTTATTTCTATTCTTAACTCCAAACAAAAAAAACTTTCCCTTTTTCTTTTCTCCTTTCTATTATCTTTCCTCTGGCGTAATCATCCTCATCATCAACAGCAACAGCAAAAGCAGCAGCAGCAGCAACAACAACAACATAAATGTTGCTGGTTTTTATAATGTTTAATTTCACCAAGGAAAGAAGAAGGAAAAACAAAAAAAAGAGCAACGCCACCACCATCAACCAACAACAAAATGAAATGGAAAAAATCACCATTTGAAAAATATTAAATATGGTATGGAATATGGAATATATCTTAATGGATGGAATAAGGCAAACAGTTTGTCTAAAACATTACAAAGTGAGTGAGTGGGTGAATGGTGTCTGTTCTGTTGCGTAAGATAGAGAGAGCGAGAGAGAGAAAAAAAAATATTAGGAAAGGAAAGCTTCGGAATACGAATTGGCGACGAATATTACAAATGCATTGGTGGTGATGGTTGTGTGGTCGTCTTCATATCTATCTTTTTTTATAATATTTTAATATGCCGCTCTTGTTGTCGTACAATCATCAACAAAGCTACCACAATATAAGAGTCATCCATATATACAACAACAGATGAGTACTCACTAAATCCGGGTCGGAGATGGAGAGAGAGAAAGAGAGAGCGAGATAAAAAAAATTATATATGTAAAAAAAGACAATGCGTTTATAAAACAAATTATGATAAAAATGAAGGAAGGAAGGCAGAGGAGAAGAGGAGAGAAAAGGTTTCCAGAGGAAAAAAGAAAGAGAATTTTCAGAACGGCGATGAAAGAGAGAGAGAGAAACTTTTTTGTGTGTATTTTGTTTTCCCTTTTCTTTTCCCAGTTATATATTGTATTATTATTATTAGCCTTTTGGTTTTTTAACTTTCCATCTAGAAGAAGAGGAAAAAATGAAACATATTGAAATATGCATTAGATAATATTTTTTTCTTCTCTTGCTTGCTCTCTCTTTCCCTCTCTTTCATTCCAAGCTGCTCATTTTTTCCTACTTTTACTTATTTTTAATGGCATTATGAGAAAAGTAAACTGGATATTAAGGCTGTTGCTGCTGCTGCTGCTGTTATGCTGATATAAGAAGAGGAATAATAAGACTATGTTGATGATGATGACGATGATGGTTAGATGGATGGATGGATGATGGAAGAAATCGTGTTGCTGAATACAAAGTGGTTTGGTCTGGAAGAGATTTGGCGGAGAGAGAGAGAGAGAAAGAAAAAAAAGTGAGAGAGGGAAAAAATGGTGATGATGATGATGGGTGGCAGTGGTTGTTGCTGTAGAAGTTCACGTTTTTTGGGGAAATAACAGAAAGACTCATCTTGGAGGCAACGAAAAAATAAAAAAAATACTACATGTTTTCTCCCTAAAAGGTAATGAAGATTGACGGGATGTTCGCCGGAGAACACTGAGACATCCATTAGTGGAAACAGTTGAAAATTTTTGAGGAAGGCAAACATGTACTTCTGTGTGCGCATAGTATTATTCATAAATACGTAAGAGAGCTTGATGACGATAAGATACCAAAAAAAACGGAGCATCGTCGCCATCATCGTCATTATTATGCTTTTTATAGTGGGAAGATAGAGGATCAATAGAAGAAATCATAATTTTTATTTCTTATTCCCACTCACAATTTTTTTTGTTATTATTAATGGATCGAAAGTTAATTTTTATTCTTCATTCGTAGAAGAAATTAGACGTCATTTAAATAAGTTGATAGGATGAAATGAAATGCAATGACGATGATGATGCAAAAGTTTGAAGAAGAGAGAAATAAGAAGCGAATGGGAAATTGGAAGGAAGCAAAAAAAACTTAATAAATATTTTAATTTTTTCTGTTTTGCTTTTTCCATTATACGTTATTTTGCCGAAATATTATTTAAACTTTATAGCTTTCAGCTTTTCCGGACTTACCACAAGAGAAAACAACAGAACACATCTAAATTACCACAGAAATGGTAAATTACTTTTGTATTTTCTACTTACTTAGTAGTAGTTTGGTGTTTTTTTACAAAAAACAATTTTGTAATATGTATTTAGGAAAAAAGTCGTTTCCTTTCCTGTTTTTGTATATTATATTTCGTACCTTTTTGTGAACAGAGAGTATTTTATTTTATATAATATGTAGTAATAGGGAATAGGATAAAATTAGAAACATCAAACGCCATACGTTCCTTACGGCTTCCTAAAAGTTTTTCAATTAGGCAAATAAAGGTGGAGGTTGGAAAACATTTTTCTCTAATTTTCTCTCCCGTCTCTCTTTTCTTTCTCTTTCCTTCCCTTCCACCGCCATACTTCCTTCATTCTGGAAAATCCTTGCCAAAAAATATTCCAGCACAACGGTTTGAATACAACTACAACTGGAAGTGGTGGTGTAATCAGAGAGAGAAGATGCAGCGCAGCATTAGCATTCACGTCCTATACTTATAACTAATTGTAGAAAATGTTTTCTTTTATTTCCCTTTCTCTACACCACCACCACCACCGCCGCCGCCACCACCCATTCACCTTCCTATATTTCTTTCTTCTCTCCTTTTTCCCGACATGATAAGAAAAAGCCACAATAAAAGCATCCCACCAGCCCAGCAGCAAAGAAACTTTCTCTCTAGATCTGGCGTTGGCGGATTGTAGCAGAAGGAAAATAGAAAAAAAATAACTGTTGTGAGTTGAGTTGAGCAGAGCTGATTGCCCTTACCTATTCTAACATTTCTAGTTTCAAACAACCTTTTCAATTTCATTCTCTCTTTCTCCTTCTCTCTCTCTCTCTCTCTGAAATATGTAAAATAAGAAAAGAAACCGTACACCTTTTGCTACTTTGCTTAATATATTAAATATCTTATGACTCGGGATTCGCAATTAGGTAGCAAAATTAATTTGAGTCCGGGTGCACTTCTGCTACTGCTGCTGCTGCTGTTGCTCTTCTTCCACGAAATAAATAATATTTTCTTTCTTCTTCATTCATTCCGGCTGCTGGGAAATGGGAAAAAGGGAGACACAGACAACAACAGTGGAAGTATGAGGATGGTGGTAGTGGAGATGATGCTTTGCTGCTGATGGGACTCTACTTTCCCTTTTGTAATCTCAACCTGCTTCTACTTTCTACTATCACTATTCCTTATTATTTCAGTTCTTTCTCATCTCTCATAATATCATAATATCACCTTCCCATTCTCTTTTTCTTGTAATGAGCAATATTGAATTTTATTTGGTGGCTCTAGCTCTGTTCTTTGTGCCTCATTACAAAATTTTCAAGAGAATGCCTCCTCCTCATCCCTGTTCCAAAAAGATATCAGATCACACTACCACCACCACCAACGCACAGAAAAGGAACAAACTCTTGGAAGGAGAGAAAGAGAGAGAGAGAGAAACGCCACTAATAACAACAATAATAATAACAAAACAGTCGTGAACAAAGGATCAAGATGTATAATAATATATCCTCCGAATTTCAAAAAGAGCAGCAGCAGTTTTATTAGTAGTACATAGTAACATTATTATTATCATTGTAACTTTTTATGAAGAAGACGAAGAAGAAGAAAGGAGAACAACAAAGCTAAGCCAAGCAAATCGTGCTAAAGAAGAAGAGAATGGAAGTATAAAAGTGGGAAGTAAGCAAGCGATGAGGATAACGAAGACGAGACGGGAACCGTATTATATTTTTTTAGTTTCTCCGCAGCATATTCTCGTACAGCTTTTTATTCTTGCTTTCATCATCTCGCTAATTTTATTATTAGAAAATCCCATATTTCCCATTTTAGCGAAAAGTGAATAAGAGAAATAAAAGGAGAAGTTATTATTTCTTGCTTCATTTCTCTTAATGAGATGCATAATAATAACTTTGTACTACGTATCTCTCTCTTTCCCTCTCTTTCCACCGACATCATCATATCATCCACATTTCCTCCATGTAAAATTCAATTACTCCTTTTAATGCACATTCATTTTCTTCATTCTCCTTTTTCATTAATTCCCAAAGTCTCATTGGGAAATATGAGGAGGAGGAAAAGCAGAGAGAGAGAGAGAGAGGTAAAATTGAGCAGTAAAAAAAGGGAAAGGAAATCCAACTCATTTATTATTATTCTATCTCAAGTCAAAAATCATCTCCCAACTAAACTACTGAAGCTGCTCTCTCTTTCTATGATGATGACGATGATGGCATGCATATTATAACGATGGAATAATAACTGAGCTTCTCTAACAAAAAAGATCATAACAGGAAAAATGAACATTGTAATATTCAATCTGCTCGTTTTTTTATTCCTGTCTTTCTACTTAAAATTATAGATGCTTTCCACCAAATCATGTAATAACGTTCCACCAGGTATCAATACAAACCATACCACCACTTTTATCTTATCATCCAAAAATGATATGGCAAAAGGGAGAAATTTTCCGAAGAAGAAGAAAAGAAATAAGATATTATTATACTTACTTACGTCGTTATGAATGATAGAGCTGCGGCGGGTATTAAGGAGGATTAGACAAGCATCATTCATCTTTTATTGTACTACACATACACCACCACCACCACCACCATATCGTCGCAGTTTCATAGTTTTCCCTTTTATAATGAAATGAGTGATACTTTTTTTATTCTAATAAAAAAAACCAAAAAGCCTTTGAAATCAGATGAACTCAAACAGTTAAAAAATGTAATCATTGGCATTTAGCTTTTTAGAAGAAAACAATGAAAATGAAGACGCTCGCTCGCTCAAATTCTCTTCATTACTTTTAATCTGTCTCGACTAAAGCTTTAATTTTTTGCTTTTTCATTCTTCTTCTTTTTCGCTTAAACAATTATGATATATCATCATAATCATCGTCATTGTCATCGCCGATAAAGAACCACAACGACAGTGGTAGTGGTTGGTGATTGTGCAAGAGCTAGTGAATGAAATCAAATGCCAAAGTTAAAATCATTCTGATTTTTGTGATATTTTTCCTTACAGAGAAAAATGTATCGATTCCATTTCAACCTTTTTTGTTCCTCTCTCTCTCTCTCTCTCTCCCTGTAGCTCTCGCAAGTCAGAAGAAGAATGATTTGGTTGAATTTTATCTGAATTGTGACTTATTCATAGTGTTTAATGATGATGATGATGATGACGAGAATGAGAATGGCACAAAACATTTGTATAAAGAAGGCAAAAAAACTCTTTTTTACATGACGACAACGACAGTAATTGTATCAGTGATTCGCCATCACCACCACGCTTGACGTCTCCTTTCCTTTCCTTTCGTTTCCTTTCCACATCATTATATAATAGAATGTTGACATTTCCCAAAACAGTTGTCCTAATTTTCCCCAGGGAAGCATTTTCGATGATTTTCGGTTATTCTGCCTCTCTCTCAACCATCCAACCATATACTTCTGAGACATTTATAGGGAAAGAGAATAGTGAAGTGAAGTACAATTCCACTTTTGAAGAACTTTTTTTTTTGTTTTTGCCATAAATTTTTTATACATCAAAAACCAAAAACTCTTGTCACGCATATAAAAAAACTACTATTGCAAGTGCGATAACATCAACCATGGAAAAATTTATCACGGAATAATGTGGATTTCGGAAAAAAAAATATTTTCCCTTCGCAATAAAAAAAGAAGTGATGACGAGAAATAGATAGGGAATTGATTTAAAGGAATAAATATAATAAAAGTAAATTTTGTTTTGGAAATAAAAAGATCAATCTGTGGGAACGAGCAACGACAACGAGCGATGGTATCTTCTTCTGTACCTGTTGACATTATCCCATTATTAAATTGCTGTCACCACCACCGCGCCACCAGCTTAACAGGAATTGAAATGAAATGGACTCAATAAACCGACCAAAGAGAAAAGGGTCAGAGAGCGAGGGTGAATTTGATGATGATGATGATGACGATGATACCGTTGCTGATAAATAATACAAAAAGGAAGAGAAAGCAGCTTCAATTTTCTTTTCTTCTCTTTGAATGGAATCTAGAGGGGACAGTTTTTTAGAAGATTATCACTATAAAGACGAAAAGCAGAGGGAGAAAGCCACTCACAGACAATCATACCATCATCACGCGGTCAGTTTGTGTTGTTGAACTTTTGTTGGACTTGAAAAGAGAAAAGGAGGAATCTGTTGGAAATAAATTTTCTTTTCTCCGTCCCATTTCCAAAGCCTCTTTTAGCGCAACACTTTACCAAAGATTGGGCCCCGAAAAAGCAACACTTTCTTTGAAGAAAATGGAATCAAGTATACGGGAATAAGTTGTGTGAGTTCTCTTCAACAAGTGAGTGAGTGAGAGAGAGAGAAATTTCACTGCATAAAAATAAATCCTTCCACTCAATTGAAGAGACAATTAGCGGGAAGATTTTTTTTATTTTCCAAAGGGGAACCCATTTTTTCTAAGTGATGTTTTAATCATTATTTAAAAAGTTTATGTTTCCAGAAAATGAACAAATTACTGGGAAGTAATTTATGCTAATAAGAGAAGAAATATGTATAATGTTATGAAGTTTACATTATAAACATTAAATTATTTTATCCTTTCAGTTTTTATTCTCCCTACAATGATTATATAAACGAAAGACGTAATATTAATGTTTAAAAGAAGAGAAAGAGAAGGAGAAGAGAGAAAAAAATGTAATTCTAAAAACATTTGAGTATAAAGTTTTATTACAATGAAAGCGCATAATGTGCCTCTGGGTCCTCATCGGATTATTCCAGGAATGGAACTTTAAAAAAATTGTGAGGAATAAAAACAGAGCGTTTCTGTTTCACGTTTGCTTCCTACACAATCCTCTTTCCACAGATGAAAATGAAGGAGGACAAATGGTTACGTTACAAAAGATGATGATAAGGATATGAAACAGTTTGATAAAGTGAAGTCAAACGGAACGGAATGATGAAAGGGGGAAAATAAGCAGGAATGTACGTTTTAGTTTTTTTTAAGTTTTAGCTGGGCTGGGCTCTTTCCTTCACGTCAAATAGTTTTGTCGAAAAAAAAATAACGAAAGACAAGAGAAAAAAAAGTTTTCTCAAGATACTAATCTGTTTTGACAATTCCGCTCATCTCCAACACAGGCATCACCATCATCATCTTTCTATGTGTAGTACGTTAAAATGCCTAATGGCTATCAAAGAGAATTAACCCAGGAGCAACATCAACAATCCCGTATTCATTTCCTCTTGTGTGCGCTCTCTTTCTCTCTTTCTTTCTGTCTTTTTTTTCTACGCATTATTATCATTATACCATCTCGCTCCACAACACCGTCGTCGTAATATTCATTTTCCTTTGGCTGAATTCGTCGTTTCAGTTGTCGCTGTCGTTTAGTAGAAGGCATGAGGAATATATTATTAAGTATGACGATGAGCGACTCAAATGCATCGAAATATTTTTCTGCTAGTTTTTTTACTGTTTTTCCAACAAACGTTTCCATGCATAAATTAATAAAGAGAGAGATAGAGAGAGAGAGTTTATTTTACATACATTGCTCTTCTAATCTTCCAGAATAATAATAATAATAATAATAATGGGAGAAAGAGGGTGGGAGAGTTGAAGAGAGCAAAAATCAACAAAGAATGAATTACATTTTTATGTATTTTTTTAGTTTTTTACACTTTCCCGTGTCAGACGACTCTCTACTCTTCTTTTCGTCTCTCATAGAAAGAGTTAGTGGTAAAGGTTAATCTCACTCTACTCAACTCAATTTCTTTTTGCTGACTTTAAAACACATTCGAACGAATGGTTTTTTTTTCGAGAGAGAGAAAATGTTTATATAATTTTTATATTATTATCATTTTTAACGTTATCTTTAATGAACCATTTGAAAATTCGTTGGAAAGCATATTTTTTTAAAAAATGTAAATATTTTTTACTTTCCTTTATTATTATGAGAAGGATAATGATCTTTACTTCGTTGTATTGTAAAATTAGAATTGAAAAGATGAAAAAAAAACTTTACATTAGAATAGAGAAACTTTCTAATACAAATTACAGCCATTGGATTGCATTGCATCAAAAAATTAAAGAAAGGGAAAGGTATTTTAGTTGAGGAAATACGGAGAAAATGGGTTAGGTATGCACTTCATTTCTTGAGACTGTATATTTTGTTGCGTTGCGGTGGTGGTACTATTAAGTACAAGAAAAGATTTTTCGAGGGTAACTTTTACAAAAAAAAATAATATTATGGGAGGAAGGCACGAGAGGAGCAAGAAGAGATAAAAATGGTTTCGTATAAGTACGTGTGCATTTCTATTTATTTTATGTAATAATAATCTAACAATGCATTTCATGGAAAAGCAGAAAAGAAAAGAGGAAAAGAAAATTTTATGGGAAAGGGTGAGGAGAGGAGAGAATAAGCCGAAAAGGTGTATTTTTTCTTACCGTACGGTAGTGAGACTAGCGGTGTGGTAGTGGTTGGTGGCGGAGGTATTACAAATGAAATGAAATGAAGTAACTTTAAAAGTAGGTATCTCATCTCATCACCTTATTGAATTGAATAAAGTACATTTGAAAAAAACACTCATAGTCAGTGAGAGAATAAGAAGAAATGGAAAGAGAGATGGAAAATGTTACTACTACTACTTCAGGATCCATGTCCCATTTCGTTGTTGTGAACTTTAAGAAAGCTAATGAAAGTGGGAAAATATAATAATAAGGCTTTGAAATAGACTTTTTTTCTTATTCTTCTTCTCCTTCTTTTTTTCTTTACTTCACTATTTCGAAAGAAATTTTCTTTTTTCTTTCTCTCTTTCTACACTACCCCTTTTCCTACACAAAAATATAAAATGTTGAATGGATGGATGGAAAGGATGATCCCGTCATCATATCAGTTATTTAGAAGAGAAAAAAAGAGAGAGAGAGAGAGCGTAAAGAGGAGAAAATGTTAGCAGGAAAAGGAAGCAGGAGTGAACTAAAGCCACATAGCATATAAAAGGAATATCATCATCATCGTCATCATCATATCATCATGAAGAAGAAGAGGAGCAAAAAGCTCATGAAAATATAGAGAGGTGGGTTATGTTGTTATGTTATACATAAGAATACCAGATTAAACTCACGTCCTGGGGGAATAAAGAAATAATCGCAAAATGCCATTTTATCTCTTCACTCACTCTCTCCTCATTTTTTTGTTATTCTTTTTCCTTTTTCTCTTTCTTCATCTCATTCTATTCGCTTTGCTAGGTTTACATTGGACAGAAAATTGAGAGCAGAACTGGAAAGAGCAGCTCACTCAGCATAAACAGAAACAGTTCATGATTTTTGTACTGCTAGTGCGTGCATGACATGATATGATGCTGATGATGAAGACGGCAACACAAGACTTTCCAATTTGTTTACAGTATTTTCATTTCTTCAGTAGCAAAGCGAATAATTTTATGACGATGAAATGAAGAGGAGGCAGGCAGAACAGCCACACTTTTACAATATTTACTTTTATACATGTACAATGTACATACATATATTTATATGCAATCCATTACTTACTTAAATTAGCCTACAGTTTCTCAAATGCAAATTTATTTCAGCGTCTCTGATTGGTCTATTATAAACCACCACCATACCATTTTCTCGTTCGTGGAGAATATTGTTGTCACTTTTTTTTAAAGCTTTTTGGTAATAATCTGCAGAGATTTCACATATACCTAAGTAGGTAGTTTTTGGTGAAAGATACTTCTTCGTTTTGCGACAAAGGTTTTTAGTTGGTGAAACCAACTCTAATTCCCTACATATATAGTAAAAACCAGAAGGAGTATGCAAAACTCCCCACCACCATCACGAGAACAGGAAAAAACAGTAATTTTCATCATACGTAATAATAACTGGGAAGTAATTCCGTTGTAAAAAAAATAAAGGAACACAATGCCATGTAAAACACGGTTATAAAGTTAATAAGCTTATGCATAGCTAAACAGTACGTACGACAGCAAAGAGGTAGGAATTGGTCCATGCAAAATAAATGTTGTCGCTCGTGTTGTGTTGTTCATGTATTTTTGTATGAAATGGATTCCATCCACGCGACACACTCCATTTATTACATCAACAACAACAACAACAACAGCAGAAGCAGCACAGTTTTAAGTTCTTTTTTTGATCCCCTTTTAAAATTCATGGCTTCGTGGTGAAGAAAAAATAAAATATGTTGCGCAAAAAATCTCATTTTTGGTATTACGGTTTTAAAACCATCTTTTATATGTCTTCTTATTCTTATACTTGGGATTAATAAAATAAAACGTTATTTGTAGAATGGCTTGGTTTTTTTTATTTCAGCCTCGTGATTTTTGTTTTTATAATCTTTTCGTGTAATCCGCTTCTTTTTTATATTCTAGGTATGCAATTTCATTTCTGATTATTGCTCGTTCGTTTTAAGATGATACAAAACTGCGATAACTGTCACGATGGAAGAAATAACGAACCCACGGGATTCTATAATTCTTGCATGCCTCTTTTACAATTATTTATAGAGAGCAATTACAAAAATAATGGAAGTAAGTAAAGCAAGATTGCATAATATTATCCTATCTATTGCTGAAATTATGATTTTTTTCTGAAATATCAATGTTTCAATAACATTTCGAATGGCACTACATAATAATTCATCATCAAACCGTCAAAAAATATTTTAAGCAAACGAATTAAAAAAGTTACTCTGTAGAAAAATGGTTTCAAATAGAAAAATCAAATAGATTTTAATTAAAAATGTAATTAACACGTTTTGGATCTAAACGTGTTAAAAGAAAAAGTGAAGCAGAAAGGATAAAATATTTTCAACGGATTAATCCGACGCCTCACTCGCCTCAGCTCAGGTCAGCTCTGCGCAACAACAGCAGCTTGGACCGTATCACTATCAACCTACATCACATCATCACACATCAACCATTTTTCAAAACAATTAGCAGTGAGAATTCAAACGAAAGAAGAGGGTTTCTGCTGCATGTCGGGGAGAGACAAGAGAAGAAAAGAAGGCAGATAGATTACTTGCTTCTTCTATACAACAGAATTCAATCCATACATACCTAAATCCAATCTGTCCAGCTTTAATTTGGCAATTTGCGTAATATTTCTTCGTTTTCTGCTGCAGCTATGCTGCTACCAAATAAAACCAGAAATAAAAAAGCGAAAGGAACACAGGCTGCTACTAAAAAGTCCAATAAATTTGTTCGTAGAGGGGCAAAAAACAACAGCAGCAGCAAAACAAAAGGAATCTAAGAATTTTAAGCGAGCTCTTTTTAGCAGCCAGTCTAAGACTGTTTTTTTATCTATTGATACTGAGCAAGCAAGGCTTACTACTGCTGCTGTTTTTGATGTTGTGTGACGATTAATCCAGTTATGCAGTTTTCTCACCACACGGAGTAATATTCGAGCATGTGTCCGAGTCCGACTCTCCTCAGAGATTGTATTTTTCTGTGTGTGATCCTGTTAATGTAATCATTATGTATGATTTTTTAAAGAAGAGAGAGATCGAGTGAGTCAGAGGATTGAGTGAAGGAAGAAGAAGAGATCAGAGATGAGAGAAGAGAAGACATTTAATAACGCTATTGATGATGAAGGTAGTAGGTAGAAAAGGAAGAAAAAAGGCGATCCCCCATCAGCAATAATAATCATGTTTCATTGGGATGGATGATGATCACCATCATCATCAATAAATATTATGTATAGTCCTCTTCTACACAACACATATGATCACCGTCCAACATGATTACCATTTTATTTGTACCCCAACACACTACTACTCACTTACTAACTAACTGCTCAAAAGATTACTATTACCTTTTATTATTATTATATCCTTTCAAATTTTATGATGAAATGTGTTTTCCTTTTTCTTTTTGGCTTACTTACTTTTGCGCTTATAAATAATTAGAGTTATTTAGCAATTTGAAGGATTGTTCAATAAAAATAAAAAGGACGAGTAAAGAAGAGTTTCTTGCTTGCTGCTGTGCTGTGATCTTTTAGGGAGCAATTTTAATCTCTTTTAGATTTAGAAGCTCTTCTCTCTTGAGCAAGATCATAAGTAACTCGGAGGATTCCTCGAAGAAGAAACAATAAAAATGAAATGAATTTTTAGACAAGTAAAATTAGCTGAATCGAGTTGCTGCTGTTGTTGTCGATTTCCGTTGAATGAAATCCCATAATACTATTATGAATTAAGTAAAAGAAAAATAATGGATTATTGCTCAGAAGAGGATAGGTTAATAAATTTAGTGGGAAAATATTTTACTCTAAGGTAACTAACCACGAGAATTTATAAAAAGGAGAAGGAGATCCTCTGACTGAATGTAAACATGTGAGACCGATGCGATGAGACTTATCTTCTAAATGGGATAACCAAACTTGGCTTAAATTGCAGAAATGAAATTTGCATAGAAAATTCCAAGAATGAGCCAGAAGCTAATAAATCCTTTTTTTATAAACTCAGAAGACAGAAATGAATTTCAATCAGAGGGATCACAGAGCAGAGAAAAAAATATTTTTTTGTACATTACCATTCTGTAATAATGAATGAATGTTAACATTTATGAAAGTTAAACAACCCATTTAGAAGAAGAGAAGAAAAAAAACTCCAATTCAATTCAAATGATGACCGACACCATCATCAGCGCAGTGAAAAGAATAGATTTTGAAGTTTTCACATTTTTCATTCCATTACTATTATTATTATCATTAAATCTTTAATCTGCACACAACAACACAGCCCATACGAGTTCAAATGTTTAGTGTGTGTATGTGTGTGTACAAGCTAATAATGAAAAATGGATGAAATGGAATAATGATATGAGTTTTCACCTGTAATAAGTGAAAAAATAGGTGGTTTGGATTATTTGTGATCGAAACAACAACAACACAAACGCTTGTTCTTGAATTATTATTATTATTACCAATTGAGTGAGATTGGGACGATTTAGTTAATCGTAAAAAAGTACATGAGGGAGAGAGAAAGAGAAAAAAAACTACATAATCTACTCTTTCAGCCCAACTCTGTTATTATTACTATTATTTTTCTGTTTGATCCGCCTTTAAATGAAAAGGCAGGGATGAGGAGAGAGGAGATCCATTCTCTTAATCTAAAATTACTGTAATCATTCATGAAGAGCTGAAATTTTTTCACTAAGTTGATCATACCTTTCACAAAACGTTTTATCAGCAGCCTCCCTTTCATTCCCACTCGGCTGAAAATGAGAGAGAGAGAGAGAGAGAGAATGAGTAACAAGTTTAACAGATTCAACTTTGAAAAAAGAAGAAGAAAAGGAAAAACAAAACCACTTCTTTTTCTTCTTCTTCAATCCGTTTCTCTATTTAATGAAAATCATGGCTTTGCTTTTGAGAAAGGGATTTAAGAGAAAGAAAGGTGTTAGTGAGTGGAATGCTCTTTTTTCTTTCTTCTTCTTCTTCTTCTTCTTCTCTCTCTCCATTTCAATCTTTTTTGTAAGATGGGTCGACCACCACTTCTCGTGTGCCCATTGTTCTTGTTCAACACCGGTAATCATAACAATGGACATGACTTTGAACAACTTTCAGTTCCAAAAAAGAGTTTCTATTTAAGGTGCCCTTTATCTCCTTTAACGGAGTGAGAGAGAGAGAGAAGATGAGGGGTAAACAACAGAGGTGGTGGTGGTTGAAATAATACAATAATATTAGTATTACTTTCAAGTTTCATCATGCGCCTCATCATAGTATCATCATCAGAACATGTTCCTCCATCCCTCCACAACAACAACACACACACAGATCCACTATTATCCCATCAAACAAAAACTGCCCAAAAAATGTTACAATCAAAGAAAGGCCTGTGCGATGAGGCTGTGTGCTTTTGTGTGAATTGGAAATAAAATAAAATCTTTTTAGGATTTCTTACTTACTTACTTACTTACTTACTTTTCTTTCTTTTTTTCTTCCTCCTCCTACCTCTCCCTCTCTAATAATAATCCCAGAAACTAATTTACGTGTTTTTTTCATAATCCACCCCCTTTATTTTCTCCCAGACCAATCACCCACAAATCAGCCAGTGACACTTTGCATCCACCCACTAAATGAGTGTCCCTCATTCCAATTATTTCTTTATGATGATCACTACCAACAAATACAATATAACAGCAGCAGCAGAAAAAAGCAGGAGCAGCAGCATCTCGATAAATACGAAAGAGGATTTTCTATTCTCTCTCGCTCTACCTTAACTCCCGATTTCTTTTTTTAAAAGGAATTCATTTCTTCTTCTTCTTCTTCCATGTGGAACCAGTAATTGCTTCTTCTTCTGCTGTGGTTGTTGCATTATAATCAATCCATTATTTACCTACAATGAGCCATAAACATGATTACTGAAATTACCAATTCTTTTTCTTGGCCCAAACCGTTTTAAAATAATTGATGAAATAACTCATTTCTTTTTATTTGTTGTAATGAATTGTCTTCACAACGAATCGCCCAAACATATAATTATTTTTTTCTTTGACAAAGACACAAGTTTGCAAATTATCACGAAACGACGCAAAAAAATCACAAAATAAGTATGTATAGTCCACCAAAAGTAAAAGAATAAATTGAATTAAGTAGGTACTTTTGTACTTTTTGTAATTTTTTTTAGCGCTTTTAATCCAAGGTCATCGCCATAATAGAAGAGTGTAATGGCCATAAACGAAATAGATGTGAGATGAGATAATATTGGAAGAGGGAAATATTAATATTGACTTGCATTGCATTAAAAAAGCTATCTTGTGAGTATCTCATATCGTCATCGTAGTTCATAACGATTCACAATCATCCTCATTATCATCATCATCATCATCCAAAAAAAATATTTATTCTTTTCTGAATCTGACTTGAACAACGCAAACTGAAATTGAGGGAGACAAACGAGTTCTTTTTGCTGTCGTCCACCATAATAATAATAATATCTATTTGAGTATAAATCCATTAATAATAATAACATTCCCCATTTTTTTATTTAAATGCATGAATAAATCCTCCTCTCCTCACAGAGTAATATTATCATCATCATCATCATCAAATTGCAAAATAAAAGATGAAATGGAAGATGAGGAAAAAAGATCATTTTGATGATAAAATGTGTATGGGATGATCACGACAAGACAAGGATATAAGTAAAATACATAATAATAAACATACGTTACTTGAATACCTACACAAATAGGCAAAAAAAGTATGAATTTTATTTCGGCAATTTCATTTCAGTTGAAATTGAAAGCTAAAAAATAATATTTAAAAAAAACAATCCAGACTTAATACAAAACCTTCATGAAAATGATGATGATGATAATAATGATGAATGAAGAAGGAGACGGATGACTTTGCTTGGATCCGGAGATGTGGTGGTCATACAATAGAAAATTTTGCATTTTTCTTGAAAAATAATATCCAATCATTTTTTTATATAATATTATGGATATTATTTGAACAAATGTATGATGACCTGTGTGTGTGTTATGGTTACCTAAGCTGGTATCACAATCGAATAAAACAGGCTTGAATAATATGATATTGTAATGTTTTTATGATGCTGGTGATATGATGGTGGTGGAAAAATGCCAAAGGGGACAATTTCCCATGTAACACACAACAGCCATGCCACCACCATCATCATCATTGCCAAGTAATCACCAATCTCTGCTTTTTCCTGGGCTCATGTTCTGCTGTCCACCTTCGCCAGTGGCCAGCAAAGGAGAAGATTTTAACCTATGTTGCTGAGTTGAGATGTGAGCCGTGCCCCTAACAAAATAATAATCAAATGCAATACATACGTTTTTTTATAATCTATCTTTTAGCTAACTCACTTCAATAAAATTTTTGTGGCCATATGAATAAGGGAAGTTATTGGCGGCACCTGTGGAGACATCAACAACCACTTTGCAATATAACAGGATGTGCAATAAATGCCATTGTATTTATTTGCGGTAGGAATCATGACGATGATGAGGATGAAGACGAGTGAAGGAAAAGGAGGAGAGGGGAAACCAAAACCAGGCAAAACAAATTATTTCGGACTAGAAAGGGAAGCAAAATCCTGAACAAGAATGGAGTCGATTTTCAAAAACATCAGAGAATCTCTGCTAAGGTTATAAATATTATGTGGATTTGAGTTTGTTTGGTGACTTGTGGAATCCTTTCGCTGCCGTTGATGATGTAGATGATGATGATGATGATGATGATGATCGTGATGATTATTACCGTCGGTCGGTTAGAGTTTCAACAGTAGTATATTTGTTGTACTATATTGGGTTTCTGTCTTGACGTGTGTGGGATGAATATTAATAGGAGTTTGTGGCTGGTCCTTGCGGTGCATAAATGGTAATGTAGTGCGGTTATCAATATAGAAACGTACTACGAACCACGAACAACATCCCTCTCTTCACTCAACTCGAAAGCGAATTTAAATCATTATTATTATTATTTAGAATTTGCTTTATGAAAATCAACACGGCCAAAATCCCCCCGAGTCAAAAACATTTGTCTTTCTCTATTTATTTTGATAATGCCACGAGGGTCACATTGGGTCACCACCACCACCTTACCACTACTACTACCACCGCTGCGCTGCTAACAATTTATATACATTTTATATATAAGGTGAGATGCCGACACTAAAATTATTATTATCATTATCATCATCATCATCAGCAGCAGCACCAATGCACACAAAAAGGAAAGAAAGATGGACACCTATTCAAATAATAATAATAGTTTCATATGAAATTGCAAAATACTTTTTTTTCTCTTCAGCTATAATTATTTCATCACTTATAATATGCTATTTTTGATCTTGTGAAGAATAACTTTATGAAGAAGAAAAATGACGACAAAAGTATGCATCATTAAAATTGGATTTTTCCCTCAAATATGGCCTCACAAAATTAGTAGCCTTCAACAACAACAACACACAAAAGTATTAACAACTGAAGGAAGAGAAAGACGACGACACGAAATGATCATCTAACCATTTTAACAAAATGATGATTATTTTTTGTTCCTCTTAAAATGAATTCAATAAAGATGACTTTTAAGACATACGTACATACCCTCATTCAATGATAGTCAAAGCCAAATGCAATGAAAATGAACAACAGCAACATCAAGAACAACAGACATAAAAAATCAATGATTACTGTTATTACGTTAAATTCACAATTGTTCTGCCCGTGAAACTCTAAAACGCTTAACATGATCATCATCCTCCCATAAACATCGTCATCAGCATCATCATCATATCGCACAACAGAAACTGCTCTTTTTGTACCATTAAATGAACGTGTACATCATGAATTGAATGATCGTCTCAAAGAATTATCTTCATTTTTATTATACGTTAAGTATTTACATGCTTAGCATTCTCATTTTGTTTTCATTATAAAATCTATTTTGTAAAAAGAATATTATTATTATTCAAGATTTCATTAAAAAAGCACAGATATTTTTCTATATCCTTTTTTGCCACAGAAGAAGAGTAATATTTTTTTGCGATATTATTATTATTATGAATTTGTTCTTTTAATGTTGTTAGTAAACGTTACACAAAAACGTTGCATATTATTACAATATTATCATTATTTGCCATTTATTTAATAATAATAAACGTTTTTATATACATGATTCATCGAAGCCTTGAGCAGTAGTAGCTTTAGCAGGCAGAGCTTCATTCACTCACAACCAACAATCCCTTTTCTTTTTTATTCTCTCTCTCTCTCTCTTTCTTCTTGGACAATACTGAATACTGCCATGACTGAAAAAGGAGATGAGAATGAGAAGTCAAGTCAAAGTTGGATCTTTTTAAAGAATGGGAACGGGTTATTAGCTAACGCTTAACTGAGTACTTGTTTGATCCGCTTCAGGCACATGCATGAATATAAGATGAGCTGTCGAAGAAATGAAGAATAGAACTCTTTTTGCGTTAAGTATATTAAAATTGTAAAGAAACGAATAGTATTTAAATGTACAGTTAAACAATTTAAATAAAAAATAATCTTATACAATTTCATTTTTCTCGCAAATCCTAAGCTAACAACAAAAACATTTTTTATGTTGGCTATACTCCTATTAAGTATTACTGCAGTAAAATTTGGCAATTGCATTTTCAAAAGAGTGACGCGAAGAACACAGAAAAATGTTTTTCATATTTGAGTAAAAGCAAAGCTTTCCCTTTCCATGCAAATAAGTTTCTCTTTTATTGTTTGCCTGGATTAAGTATCCGTAGTACGAAATGTCCTGAAACTTTCTGATTTAAAGTATGCTTGAGTGACTCTCCAAATTATGTATGTGTTACAGGCTGGTTAGACATTCAGTTGATATCAATACAGCCTAGGCCGTATTGACATAGACTAGGCTGAGTTGATATAGGCTAGTTTATATCAACTCAGCCTA
>JAHZNJ010003211.1:0-16738 GCA_027744475.1 Lepidocyrtus cf. sotoi NNG-2020 | reverse complement strand
CTCGCCTCCCACACGGCTCATCCACATCCCATCATCATCCTCCATGATGTCAGATATTCCATTCTCAAAATGCTCATTACATTCATGTACAGGTACGTGCACTTTTTTTTTACTGAAAAACCCTTTCAATTTCCCTCTCTTCATCAAAGAAAATCTGCATTTTCATTTCATTACTTATTTATAGCTTTTTAAAAAACAATCAGTTTATGCAAGTCCAAAAACCTAGATAATTTCATTCATCTTCCATAATTTAACTTTTTCACTTCCTCTTTCTATTCCATCCGCCATTATATTCACATACGTACCTTCGATACGTACGTGCGGTATGGCATGATGTACGCATTTGCTTTTTATGTCTTTTCAAACTCAATCTCCATCATTTTTTTAACAAGCCGGCCGGAAGGCTTTCGGCTTTCATCAACCCATATGATGGCTGAAAGCTGCAAAATTTCCCTTTCCTTTCTTTCATCACCACCACCACCACCACTGTTCTTTGTACTCGGTGCTCTCACACAGAGAAAGAGAGAGAAAGACGAGAGGAAGATTTTTTATTTAAAGAATGAGATATTTGACCGAACAAAGTACAAGTTGATACAAGTTCGCCGCACACTCCTTTATATTCATTCGCTTTCGCCATTTATTTCCATGAAACACACTGCACTAGTGTAGTATCGTTTCGCATTCGCGAATAAATCATCTGTTCTGTGCTTCTCTTCTGCTCATTCTCCATTCCTCAACCTAGTCGCCTCGCCGCTCGAAGGGAAAGAAGAGTAGGGAAAGGAAAGGAAGAGGAAAGGGTAACTACCTACCTTATCCAAGAAGCAATTTCTTACCCATCATATTATGCATGTACATATTTCAATGCTCTTGCTCTCTCCTCGTCCTCTCACACATCACGTCACGTCATATTAGTTCGTTGGATTGGGGTACGTAGGACAAGCGAGGACATACGAAAAAAAGAGAAATGAGTCCATGCATGGCATTGGTTTCACAGTTCCACACAGTGAGAAAGAATGTGAAACACAACCATACATAATTGAAAATTTGCAGTGAAAAATGCATGAAACTTTTGCAAAAAAGAAAATTGGTCTTTCTCTCAGCAAGAGAGCTGCACAGCAGCAGTAGAAGCATTTCAGCTTGTAGTAGTACATTTATTTGCGGTTTCTCCTTCTTTGCATTTCCGATATTGCACAATTTTTATACTATTATGTAAGAGAGGCTATGAAGTAGTATAGTATGTAGTACATATTATAGTACTTTGGGTATAAAAGTGAATGTGAAGGATTTTCGTTTGGAACGAGTGGAGTGGAGCAGCGATTAAGCATACATTCGTACATTTCTTTTTATGAGTAAAATGTGTATTTATTGCACATGTCTTTTTCTTCTGTACATACAAAAGAAAGTGGAACAAGTGTGTAAGCAGCTTAAACTCTTCTTGGTTGGCTTGCTTCACTTCTTATTCGGTGAAGGAGGAGACTTTATCCTTTTCCTTTTCTGTTCGCTCGCGAGCAGCGTTCTTCTTCTCTCGCACAGCAGTAGTAATCTTACCATGTACGTTACGTAGCTGTAGTAGTAGCTCGTTTCATGGATCAGATTGTGTGAGAGAATGCACTTTCGCACAACAGCAATAAAATAATGTGCAAGAAAAAGACGGCAGAAAGAGAAAATGCATGCCAAGAAGGGTATTATATGTAAAAGGGAGGGAGGGATGCCATGCGATGCAAAAGCAAGAAAGACGGTTGGGAAGAATTTATGACGCTGATTGCACTTTTCATTGCGGCCACCAACCAACAAGCAACGGCCAAAGCCAAACTACAGCTGGTCCTATTCTGCTGCTACTGCCATAGTGCCATTCCTCATGTCAGGCAGAAACAGAACTGCACAGATCAAGAAAGAATGGAAGAGAAATGGAAGAGAAAGAAAGAGTTCATTGCATCCTTTATCAGCCTGCTCGTGCGAGCATTTTAGAGATGAAGTTTTAAAAAAAAGTTTTTATTGGAAATGGCAGTGCAATTCTGTAAATTCGGTAAAAACTAAGTACCACAGAGAAAATGTTTGTTTAAATGGATGGAATGGAAAAACTTAAAGAAGAAAAAACCGTCAGTTTCTCCTTTCCTTGCACTCACTCAACTCATGCTGAACGGACAAGGATTAGGCTGGTTTTTTCTAACTCGTGCCTTGCATTCTGCATTTTATTTACTTTATGTACTTGTACTACATCAGATCATCTCCTTCATCGTCAGTTGTCTGTCAGTGGAGGAGTTGGGGAGTGAGGCACAGGCAGGCAAAAGCTCATTTTTAATAAGATGATGGAAATGGAAATCGATTTTTTGTTCTTAAATTCGCTATTAAAGCACACAAGTTATGCGCAAAGAGTAAATCTAAAACTAAAGATCTTTTGTGGCAAGCGAAGCCTTTTAAAGGATTTTATCCGCTGCTTTTGTAAGATAAATTTTGAGAGAAAGGAGGAAGTGACATAATCATAATGGCAGAATGCTGCTGATGATGATGATAATCATCGTGTTTCATAATCATGGCATTACACATGTTAGTACAATGCTTCGTGCTTATACCTCCGGCATCGGCTATGTTCTACCACACACGAGCTAAGTATTACATCGGCACGTCTTATCTTTAGCCTGGCAACAGGACCCTCTTGAGAATAACACGAGAGAGTGAGAAGTGAGAATCATACAAGATAAGATGGGGAGAGTGACTCTCTCATTTCCGGCTTTCTCTTCTATCTTTCTCTTTTATATGATAAATCATCGTCGTTTTAGTGATAATGATTACGGCACCACCACTACTGCAGTAGCAGCAATAGCATAGCAATGCTATTTACTTAATCCTAGCATCATCATAATAAATATAATGTTTTTTTACATAAAATATTAATAAATTGGCTCTAGCTATCCTTAATAATATTGGAATTGGAGTACGGATATATGCCATCTCTACAGTGCTTGTTGCATTGCGCATTTTCTAAAAAAATAATGGGAAAAGGAATGACACTGGAAAATATTTTAAGTAACGCTAAACGTTACACACAAAGTCTTTTTAGTTTTACACCACATCATCTCGCATCGCTCCATTTTCTTCTTTCTCTTCTCGTTAAGTGAGTGAATGATGGAAAAAAAAGCCGGTCGGTCGGTTCTCTCACACAGATGATGGTGGTGGTGATGATGATAATGATGAAAACGGTCCTATTTTACAGATGAAAACTGCAGCAGGAACCAGGAACTAGCAGCAGTTAGCAATGCTACCCTGTCACCTGCTTCTCACTCTTTTCCCAGCATATTATTTGTTTGCTCTCGACAAGCCTTCGGTGTATGCCGGAGAAAGAAAGCAAAAGCAAGCAACCAAGAAAAAAGTAGATCATGTAGTAATAGTAGAACACAAACGATAAGTTTCCTTCTTTTTCAGTTTTCCTGTTTCATGATGATGAAAAGACTCACTTTCTCTTTTCTTTTCATCCATCTAAAAATTGATGTGGATCTAGAAATGCTACTAAAGTGAAAGAGAAATGATGAAAGAGAAGGTTTTTTTCGGAGGAACCTCCATCCTCCAATCCAGCAGTACAGTTTAATACAGAACTTGTTGTAAGTTGCAGTAGGAAAAGGCATGATGGCATGTGATTGTGAGCTTTGAAGCTTTCTCTGTGTTTCTGCTGCTGCTGGATGAAAAGAGAAGGGCGAAGCGCGTGAGATCAAGCTGAAGAAGAAAGGGAAAAAGAATGAGAAGGGCATTGCACCTTCGGTACACTTGGTACACTTTTGGTTAAAACAGGTACCTAATGACATGAGAAGCCGGTTGGTGGGATGATGCTGCTGCTGCTTTTTCTCTCTCTCCCTATTTTACTCACTCACTCGCTCGCACACTCACTTTTCCTTTCTTTTTCTTTCTCGTTTCTGCCTTTTCTCTCTCATTCCAGTTCACTTCACTGCACTTGATCAAATTTGCTATTCAGCAGCACGCCTCCTTCACTTCTCTCTCTACATTCTTTTCTAAGCCAGCAGCAGAGAAGAGATGAGTCCAACATTGAAGGGCTTCCCTCTTCTTCTCTCTTGTATTTTGTGGATGGTGGATGGAATGATTGATAAAAGCTGCAGTTGTGCAGTAGTAGTCCCATTTCCCGAGATAAGATGGTCTTTTAATAGGGAACGTGGGAAAAAACATGGGTTGAGGGGTGGTCGGCGGAATTCCCTTTCGGGAAGGGAATGGGATGAGTTGCAGAGCAAATGTGAAAATGCCTAATGAAATGACCCCAATTTTTAAAATACGATTTAGTATATGAGCTTCTTTACTACATAAAGTAAAGTTAAGCTTTCATGGTTGAAAAATGTTTAAGAATCAATTTGTTTCAATCCTCTTGTTTCAACTTTTCTTGCAGAGGGGAAGTAAATGTGCTCCCAGAAGAGATGACAAGCCTCTTAAAAACTGCCGAAAGTCTTCAAATTTTGGGATTATGCTCCTCCCAAAACTCTCACACGGTCACTACCACGACAATGACGGCAGGGACGACGATGAAGAGGAAGGCGAGCTCATCAGCTAGATCATCTGGGGCTTCATCCCCTTACGAAATTGGAGCTGGAGTGGCGGTGTCTATGCAACATCAGCAGCAGCAGCAACAACAACAGCATCAGCAAAATCAAACTCCTGTACTGTCGGCAGCCACGATCTCAAACTCTAATGCTAGTTCACCCCCACCTTCCAGAGGAGCTCCGGAGCCTTTAGAACATGAAAGGGAAAGAAGGGAAAGCATTGGCGGAGGAGAAAGGGGCACTACAGGCGGGGGTCCGGTGAACTTAGGGACAACTCCAAATAATACAGGTGCAACGGTGTACTCCAAAAAGGCTAGGATTTTGGAGCAGCAACACCATCATCATCACTTTACTGCTCATCATCATCATAACAATCCCCATCATGCGCATAATCATGGCGGCTATCATCACGGACCTGGGAGTGGTCCTGGAGGTGGAGGTAGTGGTGGAGGTGGAGTAGGAACTTATAATTCAAGTAGTAGCTCTTCTCCTGGAACGCCTGTCCCTTCAGGAACACCGACAGGGCCTTCAGCTTGGATGATGGATCAGCCTCTTGCTTTAAAGAAAGAAGATTCTCGAAGTCTCTCTCCTTCGACACCATCCCCTCCACCAGACTCGCCCACTCCTGGAGGAGGGAGAGGAAGTAACAGTAGAGATTCCTATCATAATTTAAGAATGTCGAGAACAAGTTCGCCCAGTGAACTTCTTAGACGTTCTACGTCATCTTCACCGAAACCGAGTTGGGCAGGTGGTCCAGGAATAATAATACCTGATAGGGTAGGACCACCTAGCCCTCCACCTACCTCACATCCCCTTGCTCATTCTCAGATGTATTCACAACATCATAACCAACAGCCACATCATCATCACCACAACCACCCACCTCACCACCACCATCATCATCACCAGCAGCAACACGCTCACAACTTAAGGAAACTTTCTGGACAAAGTGTCCTTTCTCGGGGAGGTACAATGGAGGATCCCTTCGTGGATGAGGATGAGGACGTGGAATTTGAAGATTTATCCAGGAGTGGACCCAGAGGTCGTGATCGGGGTAGAGGGGAGCCTGGCGGCGGGCCAATGATCAATGATACGGATATGAATCCGACTGACGAAGAGGACGATGAAGACGATAGGACGGGTAGACAACCACAGTCGCGAAACTCACTTGATCTGGCATCAAGTTCTAGGAGTAGTAGCACAAGTGGAATCAATCTCATTCAGGGTGCATCTCATATGGATCAGGTAATAAAAGAATCAATATTTTATTTGTTCACGGATCCGGAAGGATGAAATTTCATACATGGAATATGAAACTTTACTTGTCTTTTTTATATAGGATCCAGCAGTTCTCTGTTTACGTTATTGTTGTCCCTATTGTTCAACAAACTTCCCTTCGCAGTCTAATCTCTCCCGTCATATAATGATCATACATCCAACCGTATACTCAGCACTTTGTGCAAACGCAGCTCCTGGCAGTGGTGGACCTGGTGTGCCACCGGACAGATCCACATCTCCAATGGAAGTACCTCATAATCTGGTCAAAAGCAGCAGTAGCAATCAACCAAATAGTAATGATATTGGATGTCATCCAACTGAAAACCATCATCCTCCTGGACATCATCATCATCTTCCCCCGGGGCATCCGGATAGAAGTTCATCTTCTTCTGGAATGATGGCAATAGATCCTCAAGGTCCTGGCGGAGGGGGCGGTGGTGGTGGTGGAAGTGGAGGAGGCTCATCCTCATCTAGCTCCACCTCAGGTGGTCAACAACAATCCAGTAGAACCCCACCAAACAATGGATCAACGGCAGAAGGTGGAGGAGGTGGGGGTAGTGGCGGCGGTGGCGGTGGCGGAAGCAATTCCAATGATGGACATGGAAGACCAGATAGGGATAGAAGGGATAGGGAAGGGAGTGGAGGGGCTGGTTTCAAATTGTGATAAGATTCTTTTAGCATAAAATTAACTAATTGAAAATTTAAGTAGAAAAAAAATGAATTTTAAATTGTAAAATAATTAATTTTAAGTAATTTTGCTGCCGAGCGTTGCTGCTGCCACTAAACTGCTTCATTTATATTGTACGTGATGATGTGATGAAGAGGAGAAGACGAATATGGGGATAAAAATTGAATGATGATGATATATTACGTATAATTATTATTATGTCAACCCATTGCATTTATATTTCATTTATAAGAAGTAGTAAAAACATTTATTATTGTCACTTTTCAAGTAAGAAGACGTATGTAATGTGCATAGTAGTAAGAAGTATAACTATTATTACAAAAGAGTATCCACATTGTAATAATAATTTAAGTAAGATTAAATCTGTAACTAATCTATTATTATTATAGCAGGGAATCTTTTACACTGAATGAGTGATTGTCCTTAATTGGCTCACATTTTATTACAAGAATATAATTTTAAATGAACGATGATGTGTAAAACCAATTTGTGTATTAATCTTTAAATTATAATAATAATATGCAGAGAAAGAGAGCCCAAGCGCAGTGAGTAAAAAAGGCTTTAAGGATGTGACGATATGAAATGTGATAATTAATTAAACGTTATTTGAGTGGAGGGAAAGTGTAAGTAATGACATTTTAATGATGACGATGATATAATATGCAGAATGCAGAGCCTAAAGACCAAAGGTTGCCTTTGTAGATGATGAAATGAAATGGTTTTAGTAGAAGATAGATTTTATGAAAGGCTAACGAGTTGAGAATTGATAAGTACCTGAAAAAACTTTAAATAAAGTAAAATGTTAGGAGGTAAAAATCCTGGAATGGCCAAAGTTTTAAAAAGAAGAAATGGAAATAGTGACCTGTTTTGGAATGTAAACTTGACTGATTGATAAATAATGAAATGACGAATGCTTTGTTGTTGGGAAAGAGAAGAAAAAAAAGGAGGCGTAATATCAAAACCTTAAATTATTATCTAGGCTTAAAAACATAATAACGGAAAGATATTTTTGAATTGAATTGTTCATGGATGGATTGGTAGATCGCTGAGTAAGTCGAGCTCATTCAAATATTATGCAGTATGGAAAAAGATACGAATTGCAATTTGTTATTAATGTTGATGGCAATGGCGATTATGCAAAGCAAAAGGAACTTGGACAGAGATCTCGTTCTTCTTTTATGCTTGATATATAAGAAATAGATTTAAATGTTGATAAATGGAAACGGATTTTATTTAAGGAGTTTATAATTATAATTGAATTAAGTTAATTATTATTACTACTAACTATTCTTCTTCTTAATATTATTAAATGGCGTTTGTTGGGAGATATTTTTTGGAACTGTTTAAGAAAAAAGAAGCATGCAAACGAATGTGAAGAAGCATAAGCCAATGCGAAATAAATAGAATGGAATAGGTAGATAGAGTCAGTCAATTTTTGTATAGAGTAGGAAGAAGGGACGAGTCAAAAACAAAGCGATATTTAGTCAGTTTTTAAGAATGTCTTCTTCTAGTATCGTATAGTTAAAGTTAAGTAATGTTCTTGGAGGGGCCAAAATACATTTGAGAAGAAGCAGAGAGAGAAAGTTTCGAAAGAAATGTCGTTGATGATAGTCATCATGTAATATGATGTAAAAATTATCGCAGTAGGTTTGGTTAAGTTGAAATCAATTTTCGTGCTTATGTTAGATAAGATTGAAAACGACTCACTGAAGAAGGATAAAGATTATGCAAAAAAAATCTGTATAGCAAGTAATGTTATGAAGCATTGTGATTTTACGATGTTGTTAAAGAGGGTTCAAAACTTTAAATTACCCAAACAAAAATTATTATTATTATTATTATAGCTTTGTTTTAAAACTATTTTTCTTCACAAAAAACAGACAGCTTTCATATGGAATACCTGATGAATAGATTTAAATATTTCAACAACCATTTTTTCTGTAGCATACTTTAATCATATAATTAGCGTTTAAATTTTGTTTTGTAAATTGTAATAGAAAAAGATTACATTCTGTAAAATTAACCTTTTGTACGGAAAAAATTCTACAGCAAAAATGAACCACCAAAGCTTTATCACAAACACTACTATAATACTACTAGAGATATAATGATAATTTTTAATTTAAAAGGAAAACAAATTGTAATTAGCGAAATAGTTTTTAAAAAAATTGATTTCACATTAACTATTTTTTATCATTAAAAAAGCAACTGGAACTAGTCTTCATTTCGAGTAATAATAATTCTTTTAAAAATATTAACAAGAACAACAGAGTTTTGGAAATAGATACGCAGCAGTGTTTTGAATTAGGGGCGATTTAGGTACGTAACAAATAGAGATGGTTTTGTAACGGAACAGCCGTTGCATAAAAATATAGGAAAAGGTTAAAGACTGGCATAATACTTTTTAGTAGAGAAAGGAAAAGAAAGAAGGTTTAAAAAACGAACTCACTCCCGCGAGCGCACTTTTAAAAAATTATCTAAAATAATTATAATTAAATAATATATTTATATGTAAATGTAAGGCTTACAATGATCACGTAACTTAAATACTTAAAAACGAGCTAAGCAAACGATGATACGGAAATGAAGAAATAATGTCGGGTTAAGTTTGCCATCTCCAACTATACAAGAAAGGAAAATATTCAATTTTCGTTTATTCTATCACCGTGCTCTGTTCTAACTTTTTAATGGATACTTTTTATCTCTGTTACTAAATACGGGCTTTAAATTACCTCGGAATTGAAATAATGATGATTCAATCATTAAATATAAACACGTTGATGAACTACCTATGTATACCTCAGCTAACTACTACTAAACTAACTTTAATTTTATTGAAATGATAACCGTGTAAAAATACTAAATTATATTAAAAATATAAATATATTTTAAAATACGAAAAGAAAAAGAATACGAGTAAAGTACATGCATTGCAAAAAGTACGAGTATAAAAGATTTAAATACTTTACTTAAATTAAATGTGAAGTGAAAGCGATGTTTTTGATTTAATGAATGACTCGAATTCTAGAAGTGAGAAACTTTAAATACATGTAAGAAGAAAATAATGTTTCAAGTGCTGATTTTCCCCCCTTATTGTCTTGTTGCACGTCTTTTTAGAAACCAAAATAAATTAAATTATGTACAATTGTGAAGAACGTTCGGTTTTTACGACTGATCTAATTATATAAAGGAAAACTGTCATACTGCCTCTGCAAAATATATAATATTTAAAGAAGTAATTAGTAAATTAAACTACATAATAAGTTGAAAATAGTGATGATTGCGTAAATTTTTTATCTTAAATCATCACACCATTTAATGATACGATGATGAACAGCAATCCTTGATTTTTATTTCTCATTTTCTCACCCCACCCCTGCCATTCTCCTTCATTATAAATAAAGATGATGATGATGATAATCTTATTGAAAAATTGCTCTCAAAATATTTAATGTAAACATAAACAACAGTAACAGCAGTAGCAAAATATATGTTTAAAATTATATACGTAAACTTTTAAATAATTAACCTCTTTATCTAAAGCAAAACAAGAAGAAGAAATAAAAACAATTACAAATTTAGCATTAGGTGTAGCAAGAATTAACAAAAATACACACAAAATACTACGTACGTACGTAAGTGAGAATAGTTATAACAGTGCGCAGAAGGTTCGAAATACATACTAAAAAGGCTGTTTGTTTACTACGTTAAAATTTATGACGATGCCGAAGATATCGATAGCTATGAACAAGGTTAAGCTTCCAAAGATTTTCGAAGAAAAAAAAACAAGGATGGTTTCTTCATATGGCGGTAGAAAAGAAACAATTTTATTAATAAAAATGAAAGAAAGGTCTCTAGTATAGATGTGATATAATTATTATATAACTTAATTGCTGATAAAGATAATTTGATATTGCATGAACGTAATTAATTAATAGAAAAGAAAAGTATGTAATAATAATAAATTATTTTTTATTTTAATTCTCTCTCACACACACACAAACACAACTTATGTAAATGAAACTGAATCTCTGTCAGTATTTTTGAAGATTACCTCTGTACTAAAAAATAAGAAAAGAAAGGTAAAAGAAGAAAAATATTATACAGAAGATCATCATCCTTTTTTATCCTTTCCTTGTTTTTTTGGTCGTTTTTCTCTTCACTTTACACTAAAAATGTTAAATTAACTCAAATATTATGTTAAGTTTAAGATGTTTTTTTAAAAAAATAGGACTAACTGCTCATGTTTAGTGATCCCTATTAACAATTTTTAATTTTTTTGGTGAAATGTTCCACAAAAAATTGTGGATTTTCCTTCGCTTTTGTTATTATTATTATTGCTGCACTTTTCAATGCAACAAAGAATAATTAAACTTCATATGGTCACTTATTGTTGTTGTTGTTAATAATAACTTGAAATGACTTTAATTTACTTAATGACGAGTATCTTTAATGCATTCTATAATAATTATTATTATATAAAATAAAATTAACTCTTGTTTGTATTAAAACTTTTTGTTTTGTTTTGTATGCCAGCGAAATATGATGACGATGACATAATAATGAACCTTTATGTAAATGTATAAGAATATTAATATGAGCAGGGCAGGTAACCTGATGATGAACGTTTTTTGAACTGATAATAATGGTACGATTACATGATGGGTTTATTATTGTTATTATTAATTGTCATTTTCAATCGCATTTTATTCTCGTGAGAGATAATAAGAATGAATTGGGATGAGTCACCCGATGATAATGATGATGTTGTTGTTCAGTCAATTTATTATATGGAAATTTATCTTTAATTATTAGCCTAATTATTATTATTAATATTTTTATGCTAAGTAGCTAGAAATTTAACAAATTGCGGAATGTAATGAAATGAAGAGAGGAATGTGCATCTCCCTATAGCCGTAAGAATTATTATTATTGAATTAATATTTTTTGTTTGTTTGCTTTTCCGTGAAGAAAGAATAAATACAATAAAAAATACTCGAGCAGAGAAAGAAACCTTTAAAAAAAGTTATGAGTAAATGACGTGATCGATCACCACACCAAACACACCTCAACTTGAACTCACCTAATTAAGACGATGATTTATTTCATCTCTTTAAAACGATTTAAGCGGGTAAAATAAAAAAATAGCGGAGGAGAGTGAAAGAATTAAATTAATAGATGAAAAGGCTTACACTGTGACTGGGAAGGGTTTTTTTTTATTTGTCTCTTTTCATAATTTTGTGTAAACTTGGGTAGTGCTTTCACTAGATGAATAAATAAAAAAAACTCATTATGAGACAACTAGCATTTAGCGACTGTTTGCTAAGTTGCCTAAAATATAAAATTATTACGATAATATAAAAAATAACTAATTAACTCTATGAATCATTGAAGACGATGATCACTCTACACATAAATAAAAATATAATTATAACTTGTTATACTTCTCGCTAAATACAATTCTAAATACAATTATTGTTTGATTTTTTGTTTTGTTTTTAAATAAAAGCCTGACTACATACTTGCCATTAAATGAAAGATTTAAAATTCAACAAGACAGAGAAATAGAAGGATAATTTAATTAATTTTCGCCGTTACTTTCTTCTTCGCCGCTACATACGTAGGAACTTTACTTGCTGCACCACCGTGGTTGCTTTCATTACATTATATATATAGGCTGCCAATAACAAAAAACTAAATCATCTCATTAATTTGCTCTTGTCGCCAACATATTTTTGCTTGCCAAATAAAAAAATACATTGCGTACCGGTAAATTCAAAATGACATGGGTTATTATATAGATAAGCATTATACTATTATTGCCTAATAAATACGTAAAACAATTTTCTAAGTGATCGTTGTAACTTTATGGATAAATTTACATATAGAAAATGTTTATTGAAATAATGGTCATAATATTCGAAACCACATTTGAATGATAAGCCTTTAATAAAACGCATTTAGTTCGATCATTGTGTATTCGTTCGCATTATCGGATTTGAAATCGAAGGGAAACTGACAAAATTGCATACTTCGTAAAAGAGTTAAGACTCGGAACTTTAAAAGTAAAATTTTATTTCATCATTTCAGTTTCTCGTGATCCGAAAAGAAAGTTTAAGGACAGTGCTCAGTTAGTTTTTACTGTTAGATTAATTCACAATACTAATTAAGTGGTTAAACTAATACAAATTAAACTAAAAGTAGTAATGTGCTATTTTACAAAATGAATAAATCGCTGGCCTGTAAAATAAGTTATTGTTCACAAACGTGTATTGTTATACTTATTGCTGTTAACCCAATTTAGGACTTTCATTTTTCACGCTGATAATAAATATTTTTGTTTTTATAAAGTTAAAGTAGATATTGTTTAGGAGTTATAGAGTCGATACTATGATTACGATTTACGAGACGAGTCATCGAGAATGTTGTATGTTATTTGGATATATGTGATAATAATCCCAAAAATAATGTGTAAAGAATTTTGCATTTTAAAGTTTTCTTCAATTGTTACGTGCAGAATTATCATGTATTAATTTTTAATTATTATTTAAGCCGTATTCACGGTAAGGAGGAAACACGACATCATTTTCATTGCAATCGTACTTATCTATAAATAAACACGCTTTATTAGAAAGATTTTGATTTCATTTTTAAGGAAACGATCGATTATTTAGTAGTCGTCATTATATGAGTGGGTGGTGAAGTGAAAATGAGCGAGCGGTTGGTTGATTCCATATCCTGTATTACTTACTCCTAATAAATAAGTAGAGACTTTCTAATTTATAGAAACATAAAATAGGTGTAAGCTTAGTTTTTAAGCGTAAATTGTAATTTACATAAAGATGAATATTATGATGATGATGATGATGATCTATTGTATTTCCTCTTACAACAACGATGTACGTGACGTTAAATAAGTGAATAAAATAATAAAGATGGAGAATATAATTTCACCACCACCAGAGAGAATCTACCGAAGCATTTAATCAATACAAAACAAAACACTTATTTTGTAGCACTACAAAAGCTTTCAGTTGGCTGTTGTTCCTGTTCCCCGTGAGTGAGTGGTTTCCGATTTTCATGAAAACTTTCTTTCATTTTGTCCTCTCATTACTCATACATGAATAAAATAGTAGAGCTTGCTTTCATACTTTCATACACTGCTACATTAAGTCCCAGAGAGACACTCACTCCTCTGAAGAGAGGAACAAAGGCTATTTCATAATATTCTGTAATATCTCTGCGCATGCATACATATCGTACTAACTCAATTTTTTATCAGCCAACTTCCCTTCTTCCTTCATTGTTCAAACATACGCACTTTAGTGAAATGAGCGCATCAGCAACTTTCCCCTGAAGTTTGCAGTTCAGTTCAGGTAGAAGAAAAGCTCGTCCCTAATCTCTTAACATTATAATAAAAAGTAGTAAAAAAATAGTAGTTCATGATAAAGCTACGAGAGCTTTCTCTTGCCTAATGTAACGAGTCATTAATCTTCTGCCGATGTTCGCTAATATGCCTAGCAATGGAACTATTCATGCATTACAACATATAATATGATTATGTCAGCCAGCAGCAGCAGCAAAACCAATCCCATCCCATTATCAAGGAAAAAGTTTGTAGTTGGGGTAAACTGAAAAAATATATTTATTATTATAAGAGAAAATGCTTCCATAAAAAAGAAAATCCAAAAGCCTTTCCATTAAGGTCCAGTCGGAGACGTGAAAAAAGAGCAAATTCTAGCATTTGACTTCCATTTCGTTTCTTCGTTCCTGCTGCATGTGTTTGGTCATGAGTGACAAGGTAAAATTGGGAATGTAATATATTTTACGTGCCGGAATTTCTCCGTAGCATGGCACGTTGATGATTATTATCGTTATTAGTAGTAGGGAATCAAGGTTAGTTTATTTCTACACACATACACACAAAAATACGTGAACCTTTTTTTCTTTTCATTCTCATTCTCATGTTATTTTTTTGGTTCATGTCCCAAACTTTTAGTTTAGTTTGGTTTAGTTTTAGCCGCTATGGCTTTGCCGTTTACCAAAGTAAGAAAGAGAATATTCCAACAAATTTTTTCTTTTATTTTTCTCCCGTTCCTTTCCAATTTTTTGCTTTTGCTCTGAGTATTAAGTAAATAATGAACATTTTTTTTTCTTCCTCCTTTCTACTTTTTTTCTACAACAAACTACAAATACTTCCTTGCCACTTTTATTTTCATTCCAGTAACAATAAAAAATCTTGCTGCTGCTGCTACCGATTTAACCCGAAAAAGTAGTAAAACTATCACCGTCACTTCTCTTCAAGAAACGGCAACCCAGTCAAACTCTCTCAATAGGAATATTACATGAGAGCATCAAAAGGCGTCATGTCATAGTCATGATGATGATTTCTACGGTCTTCCTTATTTCTACCCCATAAAAAATTGCATATTATTATTATGCGAACGAACACATAGAACGTGCTCGTTTTACTTTGTATTAATATTTATATGTGAGAAGAGTAAACTAAACTAAACAGAGCCCAAATATTTATACTAAATAAATATATATGTTTTACATATTCATTTTTTCTTACTATTCCATCCTTCTACTACTTCCTGTACTCTCGAAAGCATAAAAAACTAACATAAGCCCATCTGACCATGGACTGATTCCAGCAGCAACACTTCATCCTCTCTGCCTTGCTCTGTCTGCCTGTCTCTTCTATTTCCATTTCACTAGCAATAGCCACTCACTTCACTTCATTCTTTAATACCGCATTGCATTCCTCACATGCCTTTCGAGCTTTCCTCGTCCATTTTTTCTCTTTTGCTGTGTGTGAGTGAAGAAAGCCTTTTCTGATACCGGTTCTAATCATCCATGCTTTTTTTAAAGAGAACTTTCCAAAACGCAAAGAGAACTCTGAAGCCCAAAGTAGCTCTCTTCTCTTCTTCATTTTCTCTCTTCTTGCTCTCCTTCTTTAATTCAATAAAGAGCCTAAGCCCATTTCACTATCTTTTAGCCTTTATATCCTTCCATTAGATTATGCCTAGTTTATATTCATAACACAACAGACTTTTCATTACCTTACTCTTAATATGGCTTTCTGATGATATTTTTATCCGATGCCGTATAATATAGTGTTATACCGCTAGCTTGCTTACTCGCAAATGTGCGTGCCTCCCATTCATGTCCTCTCTCTCCCTCCTTTCTACTTACATGGTAAGGCAAATATCCATCCATCCGTTCGTCCGTCCTCTAAAACTGAAGGGTAAGCTCAGCACTATTACTATTACTAACAAACTAACTAAGCTCCATTCTATCTCTCATCCCTTCTTTCTTTTCCTTTTCTACACTTTGCTTAAGTTAGAAAGAGAAGTAAAAGTAGGACTGTCTTCTCTTCTTTTGCCTTCTACTTCAGCTCCAGCTCCAGCAAGGATCGATCGAAGGGAAAGGAATAAAAACTTTTTTTCACTTCTTTTTAGTTGGGACTCCTCCACCACGCACTCCACTCCATATTAATATGCTATGCGACATTGTGTTTGGCGATGTGATGATGATGATGGCGATCATATAGGAAAGGAGGAAGGAAAGGAAATCGCCCGTTCGTCTTTCTCCGAACACTTTTCTTCCATTCTTGTAATACTTTTTTTAAAGTAATAATGAACATCAGCATCAGCTCAACTCTATATAGCAATATTTTTTAAGCTATGTGGATGCCCATGTTTCATAAATATCCCACCACACCACAGAAACCAAAGTAAACCTGGCAATGTAGTAAAAGTAAAGATTAGTGTTTCTATTTGTACCTGCTCTGCAAGCGCTGCTGCTGTTGAATGAATGTACCTTCTTCTTTCTCCTCCTTTACTAAAGAAATCTATTTTGTATAATAAGTAAAAAGCAAATACAAATTTTATTTTATATAGGAAGCTTTCCCTGTCTCTTGCCAGTCTCGTGCTTTCTTTTTTCCTGGGAGGAATATCGTTGTAAGGTGAAAGGTGAGAATAGGAAAGGATATAATATAAACCGAATAAGGAAAGAAAAAACTTGTCCCACATAACTATCATCATTACTACTATTAGTATTTTCTTGATAATAATATTAAAAGAAATTCTTGCATGCTCTCTATCTCTCTCACTCTCTTATATAAATATCTATCTACAATATCTGAAAAAAATATACAGGAAAAGTCTTGTTTTTTCTAAGCGATTGTTTTTAGCAAGGATAAAAACTCTCCAGTCTGAAGGATATA
>JAHZNJ010003210.1:0-11570 GCA_027744475.1 Lepidocyrtus cf. sotoi NNG-2020 | reverse complement strand
AGAATGTACATACAATTAAACATTAGCGTACCTTTTACTTGGCATTTTACAAGGAGCTATATAGATTTGAGCAATTCACTTGGTCGCTTGAAGAAACGACGATGAAACTGAGCTGTAAAGTTTACTGAATGAAAAGGTTGTTTTACTTCTGTGAACCAGAATGTATAATGCACAATGCAGGCAGAGACGATTTAAAATCCTAAGTGTAGTAGTGTACTTTAATATATCAAATCAGTTTATAATAAATCTTTATTTCACAACGGACTAAATAGCACTAATTTCAACTTAGAAAAATATCAAAATCGGTTCTGAACACCACCACACGCACACAGAGCACTCGGTTTTTGTGAATGTTCGATATTTACGGTTATAGCATGTACTATGAAGAAAGTCTTTCAGCGCCACGTGTATTCCTGAGACTTGTATTTGTAGTACAGGAAACACTGATTTCAATTTACGTTGTGTACAACTGTACAGAATAAAATGCAGATTTTTTCTGGTTGTATATATTTTTTATTATTTTTAAAACTTTTTTCGAAAATTATATCTCGTATTGATGATTGTCAATTATCTTACTACTTAGATTAGCTGTTTGAAAGCTCGATCTCCTTCTCTTAAACTCGGTTAAAAGTACCGATTCTTTTGCTCGATATATTTAATAAACACTTTCACTCCCTCAACTCCACCCGTGATTGTACTAGTGGAGTCGCAAGCATATACGAAAGGCTGGCTCAGAAAAGAGCAGATGGAATATTGATGAAGACCAGTGTGATTACAGGAGTTTGTTTATAAAAACGACGTGCAACACGATTTCCAAATGATGGCGTCCTATAAAAAGGTTACAAAGAATAGGTCGAAATTAATAAGTGCATTATAAAAAACTTTCACGTAAATTAAAAATAGACTAATAGACTAAAATTATTTCAACTTCTTCACAAATCGGTTAAAATCATTTCTACATTCTATTTCATGTGCCAATGACCGAAAAGCATAAATAAATTTATCATGTCGAAGTAAAACGTGGGTTTATAGCTAAGGCACCTAAAGAGAAAGAGAGAAACTAACAGCAAAGCTGTGCTTGGCTCATTTGCATTGCTTGTAAATGATTTTACATAAACAAGACGCAGTAATTAGATTAGCTAGGTCAAATAAACTATAAAAATTGGAGTATTTTCCAAGAAGAAAGTTTTTACTTTCTTGTGGTGTACTCTTTCTTTCTTCTGCACACGTTTTCTTGTCGTCCTTCAAAATTAATGTTTTATTTTAATAACCTACATTTACTTGACAAATGGTAAACACAATCTTTTCCAAAACGTGCTAAACTGTTTCCTATAAATGATGAAAACATCTGACATATGCTCTACCAATAACACTTTTACAAGAACAGTTGATGAATGTCACTCGTCCTACCGTTTTTGCTTTGATTAACCAAGGTAAAGTATTTTAAAATCTGTGCATAAGAATTGAACATTGAATTAAGCAAATTAACCTCAAATCAGTTAAAACGAATTTTATCATCTATGATTACAACAACTTCGCAATCGCAAAACAATTACGCGGAAGTTTTTTTGTTTGCTTTACACTTTACGGTTTGGTTTTTAACCTGCTCGTGCAGCTGCTGCCAGAATGAATATTTATACCAGTTCAATTTAGCTATTCTATTAAAAGACAACAATGACCAAGATGTTGATCACTCCTTCAACTATTTTCCTTTACAAGCAAATACAGTTTGTTACCATTTAGTCAAAAAAGACTTAACAAAACAGGATTTCTTTTATCTGTTATCGAAATAGCTTTTTAGTCTCAAACAATAACCAGTGCCAATCACTCACTTTTTTATTCAGTAACCCAAAGGCCACGACGAAGAGGACAAGAAAACGACGACTTCACAATAAGATGATGATGTCGATGTAGTATTTCTTTTTTCTTTTACTCCACAATAATAACAACAACGCACTGCTTAATCTTTTTTCTTGATAGGATACGATAACGATACCTTAAATTCTTCTCACATTAATGAATTCGATTTGTAAAAATATTGCTATTAAAATCGCGATAAGAGCAGAGTCCACTCTCGTCCATACATACAACAAACTGATAAATTGTTATTATTGTTGAATACCAATAATAATAGTAGTAAGCAGCACTGGCACTGACGACGACGACGATGCGATATACCAGTTAGTAAGATTTTTAAGGAATAATAATATATGCATATAATAATATAAGAAAAATAATGTTGTAAAGTTGTAATAATACCCAAGATTTTTTAAGCAAAAATGTATGCTATTGTTTTATTAGCAGTTTTCATTCAGTAAAATCCAACTGATGATGATGTTGTTGAAGAACAAAACTCTTCTTTGCAATATGAAAGTGCACACATAGAAAATAGAGAGAGGCAAAAGGCAAAAGCAAAAGGCAATGCAAAATGCAACGAGAGAGCTCAATAAAACGAGTTGAATTTTTAGCTTGCTTTTGCTTGTGTTATTATGTTGTTGTGTGTTTATGCTTTACTCAACTCTACCGACCGAACAAGTCGACCAAAACTCTGTGTACTCTTTCTCATGTTGTGTTGTTTGTAACCATCATCATAATCATCATCATCATCATCAAAATCATTTTATGCATGCGTCTCTCTTCTCTCGCTCTTTCTATTTCTGTGCTCTTTTTTGCTTGGCTCTTCTTATTCATGGCATGGCATTATTGGCATTGCTTGCATTGTAGAAATAGAAACTTTTTTATAAAAAAAAGTGTATAAAGAAAAGACCTGCAGAAAAGCAAAAGGGGAATGAATAGATAGATAGGTGGACCTACAGCAGCAGATTCTTCGAGTCGAGCATGGCTACGGCATAAACACTACAGTAAAGCGCAAAACTGTGGAAGAGTATTTATTATATAAAATGTGTGTTTATTTTATAGTTTGTTTGAAGGAAGATTATGGCATCATATCCCATCGCGTGTACTTTTTGTGTTTTTCATATCGATACTCGTCTCTCTCGTCGTCACAATCACATCACAATCGTTGTTGGGTTGTTGTTTGTTGAATTCGATTTTGGGAGATTTGAGATTTCATGTAAACTTGGTTGTATAGTATAAAGTAAATCTTACTACGCTGCATTGTATTACTATACGTTGCAATTATTGTACTTTTTTAACTTTACCGTCTTACCTACCGTGATTCTTTTCTAATTGTTCTTGGAAGTACATGCGATACGATACGTAATAAATAATCATAGTAAGAATAGTAATCTATTTAATCTGCCCATTCTGTTGTTTTCTATTGTTATTTTGTTGCTTTATTGTTATATTAAATACTACTACAACACGTATGTACGACTTTGGTCCTTATTATGGGATTATGGGATATCTTACAGTGGATTATTATGCAAATTCACTGTGCAAATTTTTTTAAACCCCTTTCCATGCACACATCCACCGCCACCAGGCCAGGCAGCACACAGCAGAATATTTTGCTACATTTAATTTTCTATGCTAGCTTGCTCATATACGAACCTCCTCTTCGGAATCTCCCTTTTACGTTGCGTTTTGCGTTATTCGCATTCTTCGATATATATTATCCACTTTTTCTGTTTCTACATTCATTGTCGATTTACATCATATCATATCAACGATGTATTCTACACTATAAATAGAAGGTGAGACTATGCAATATTACCTATTGCCCGTTTTTTGCATGAAAGGAGTTACATTGATGAGCCGAGCCATATTATTACATTGTTGAGCAGCATGTAGGTATTTATAAAAATTCCATTGCTGCTGCTCCGCTGCTGCTGGTAGTAAAATTTGTCGCGCTATATAATCTGCCTAGGAATTATGGGATACCATGAAATGAATGTAACGGCACAACGCGTATATTTTATTTTTATGCAGAAGCTGGTTTGCAATCAGATTAACGTTTTAGAGGACTATTCGACTAGGACTATGAAAGGAAAGTGAATTAGCACACCTATATTCGAAATGGCAAATTTGCCAAACATTATTAGCAACCAGCAGAGAAGTAAATTACATTAGCTCTACACTGAAAAAGACTTCCAGTTCAATCTCTATTCGTACTCGTACACTATTTTATAATGTATTAGCTAAAAATATTTTAATGCACATAAGAGAAATTTAAGTTGAGAATTTGGATATAGTAAAATGCGAACCAAAGAATAAGAAAGTAATCTAATCCAATCGATATTGGAAGGGAGACTTGGATTTTGTCTTTTGTCTGACTTAACAAATGTGTATTTAAGTAGTAGATAACCTAATAATGTAATAATATAATGATGTTGAGTTTGTATGTAAAGTTAAACTCCGTGAGCCGCAGTGCAGCGTGGTGGAGTCATGAAAAATAAATTTTTTATCCCTTTAATATTACTGCTTTATTATGCTGTTTATTATGAATTTATTCCATTATTAGGCGGAGTTTGTGCTACAAATCGACAGAAATCGACTTATTAAAGTCTCCTTGATGCTTGTCAAGTTGTCAAATGATAAATGCATTAAATTGTAAAAAAAACGGCAATGCAGACGAAGAACCCTTGAATTTTTTATGACTTTTTTATGAGTATAGATTCTGTATGAATGGTTGCAAAACGGAATTATTTTTAAATTATTAATTAATTCGTTAACAAATTTCGCACCCATCATTCATAAATCATGTGTAATGGAAGGCAGTTAAATGAATCTTGAATTTAAAAAATACCAATGTGCAAACTGATTTAAAATTTTAAAACGAATCACAAATTTTAGAATTATTGTCTCAAGGTGCCCCAAAGCATCTCATTTTCTCGTCTCCTCTCGTCCACTCCTATTTTGCTACTTTATAATACTGCTCAACATAGTAGATAAAAATTAAATCGGAGTCGGAGCTAGAATAAAAGAAATTGAAAAGTCAAATTTAGAGTATTTTTGTCTACCAATAGTAGATTAAAGTCCAGTTCCACGAGGAATTCATTTTATATTGCATAATATTGCATAACCGATCTATAATCTATATTAAAAAATCGTGCAATTTACCCATGAACAAAAAGTATTTTTGGACTTGGATAACTTAGATTTCATTTCGTGAAAGCAAACTTTTCTGTTATTGCCCCAGCCGACTTGTTCAGATCAAAATATTTTGTTTTGGTTTTGCACCAAGCTGTATTGTAGCTGCTTGTCGTTTGTTTTCCTACAGAAAAGGATCAGCCGTATTCGGTATCGCACTCGCAAGAATTCCGTACGGATGAGTGAAATTGCTTTCACCAATTACATTGTGTCTGTGTGTTTACTGTTGATTTAAAGCTTTTCGGTAAGAAAGAAATTCATAACAGTTAAATACTACCACCACTAGGTCCGGCCAGCTTGTCAGCGTACTGCGAGTTTTGTTCTGTGCGTCATTGTCAGGAAGCAAAAAAACATTTTAAAATGCCGACTTGGGCGCAAATTCAAAGTCAGTTAAGGAACCCAAACAATCCAGGTACGTATTTACAAATAACTGCTTTCTTTGGTACCTTAACTAAAATAATAATTACACTGTTATATTATTCAGTAAATATGTACAAACATTATTTTAACTTCTCCAATTATTTTCTGTTTTCAGTTGTCTTTTTCGATGTATCGATTGGCACAATGGTAAGTAAAAAAGTGTTTACTTTCGTTTACTGCTGTCCTGTGACATCTGAGAATGGTGTTGTTGATGTTTTTATATTTTATTTTTTAAATTGTTAATGTCATATTTTATGCATGTAATTATAGTAATTAACTGAATTTAATGAGTCAAACTAAACAATATAGAATTTACATTAACGTGTATCAATTATCCATTTACTTTTTTTAAACTCTAGAGTTTATGGTCCAGGGAGGAGACTTTGTAAACGTAAGTAAAGTAAAACATTAAGTTTAAGAGAAAGTTGATTACAAATTGCAATCGGAAAATTGCTGTAAGAAATTAAAATAGCGATTTTTTGTTTTCTTCAGGCGGATGGTACAGGTTGCATGTCAGTTTATGGACCAACTTTTGATGATGAAAACTTTACCTTGACACATGACGGACCTGGTCTTCTATCTATGGTGAATATTATCACTTTATTTTAAACAGAGTAATGGGGTTAGCTTCTTGCAATAGCATCCAAATAGAATATTATTGTACTTATGAGACTCATTTTGTTTTACTATTACAGGCAAACTCTGGTTCCAATACAAATGGCTGTCAGTTCTTCATTACTTGTGCAAAATGTGATTTCTTAGACGGGAAGCACGTCGGTACGTCAATACATAAACATAAACATCGCTACTTTTAATTTTCCAAGCTGTAAGCATATATGGATTCGAATTAATGTTTTTATTTGTTGTTTTTTCAGTATTTGGGAAAGTTATTGATGGTCTTTTGGTGATGAGAAAAATAGAAAATGTGCCTACGGGAATTAACAATAGACCGAAAATTACCGTTACGATCACTCAATGTGGCCAGATGTAATATTAATTAAGTTTTAAGTAGTTATTCTTGATTTTACTGTTTATTTAATTGTATATTATAGACTGAATCAATTTATGGGGAATAAAAAATACCTCATTTTGTTTTTTAAGCTGATTTATACTATTTTATACAAAAGCTATATGATTGAATGAAAATGAATATAATAAAATATTCCATTCCTACAATATTCAAGTTTGGCCCTTTTCAATTTTTATTACGTCTTTGTTAGATCATCATAATATTCGTGTAAATTGAAAATCTACACTTTTCGCAATTTTTTTCTGTCATTCTGTTTGACGTAATAATTATAAGGTAATGCAAGAAATAACGATAAAGTAATGCACTTCTGAGCATTTGCTAGATAAAACCGCTTTACGGCAAGAAACTAATTAAGAAATTAAAGCTTATCACGAGAAAAAAGTTTATCCCATATTCGAATGGAAAGTTTTTACGGATGCAATAATGCATAATTTGCAGCTATTAAGTTTATAATAAAAAAGATCTGAAAAGATTATTTATAAATCAAATCATGGAGGATGAAATTGTACGCGTATTTAAAACAAGGAAATGTAATATTTTAATTAGTTTAGTTCTAGATTTAACTTAAAAAATGTTGTTGTCAGCTCACATAGTCCGAAACTAGTCTGAAAATTATTGCAGAGAATCTCATCTAGAGTAGCACTTTAGTGACGATACAATTTCAAATCAGCATCAGTAGGAATCAACTATCAACTTTATGTAACGCTATGGCAGAAATTACAAAAAGTTTTATTGGAGTAGAAGCAATCATATTCATTTAGTAACGAATTCTTCATCACAGATAAAATTGTTGAGTACAAATAAAAAGTTCTTCTAACTAACAAGCATAACCATAAACATGTATTTATTTTGCCAATATATAATTTGCTGTCATCCATTTTTCAAAACTTTAGCTATGGAAATTGTTTACCGTGCAATTTTAGGTGAAGAAAATTAAGCTGAGAGAGACCTTACAATTCTTCCTTTTGTGTTCAATAAAGTGGAATTTTTGCAAGCTAATAATTTTAAGCACACCAATAAACACAGGAGATTAATTTGTGGATTTGCTTAATACCACTGAACTGAACTTGTTGTGATAATGTCACTCTTCATTCGAAAGCTAGTACATAAATGTTTTTCTTTGAAAAGCCTGTCGAACCATCACATTTTACGATCCTCCCATAAACATGCACCCAAGGAAGTGACAATTAAGATGCCGTGGGGGCACATTGCTGGTAATATAGCGTCAATTTGCTTTGGTATCAACTGCAATGCAAACCCCGTTCGGTATTGGATACTTCCATGCTGCGCAGTACAAATTAATGTTTCCATAATTTTGTTTTATCTTTGAAAGGTTAGGTATGCACTGGAACGAAAGCTCGAGCGCGATTCCTGTTTTATGTTTACACGGATGGAAAGACAACGCAGGTTCCTTCAATAATTTGATACCAGCCATACTTGAAAACACAACAAAGTATCAGTTTTTAGCAATAGATCTTCCGGGACATGGTCTTTCCTCTTATTATCCACCGGGGATGTTGTACCAGGTTGTTGATACAATGATATTTATTCGACGAATTCTAAGACACTTTGGCTGGGAAGATAGAAAAGAAGGAATTCATTTAATAGGACACTCGTTGGGTGCAATTCTGGGATTTATATTTACAGCGTCTCATCCAAAGTTGGTCCATTCTCTGGTAATTTAATCAACAATTGAAAAATATGCAGAGAAACTGCCTTCTTTTAGTAATTAATAATAAATTGAAGTAAAAATATTTTAGATTGCGATTGATGCTTTGGTGCCTGTCACATTCGCAAAAGCAGATTTGGTTAGCATGATACATACTTGTTCGGAAGGATATTTACATATGGAGACAAAAGACGCTATCGAAAGTCGTGCCAAAACTTATGAGAAGCAGCAACTTCTAGACAAATTTCACAAAAGTCATTTGTCGGGAATAGACGAAACTTGCTGTAAGTTTTTTCTATATGGTTTTGAAAATTTGAGCCGGAATCAATGTTTTCCCGGAAGGAATCATGCTATACTATATTATAGTCAACTTTATTTGCTGAATTTTACATTTACAGGTAGCATACTTTTAACCAGAGGAGTTATTGAAACTCCGTCAAATTCAAATAAATATAGATTTGCTCATGATCCCCGTGTCCAGTTCTTTCCAATGATGGGATTTAGTTCGGATCAAATTGAGTATTTAGCGAAAGGCTTTAAGTAAGGTTTTAAAAAACATGATAAACGCTTCAACAAAGAAAGCAAATACTATGAATTTATAATAATAACCGTGCCTTTATTCCAGGAGCAATTTACTTCATATTAAAGCGGAGAACGGCGTTACGTATATATCTGACAGCTTAGAAGCCAGAATAAAGAGGTGGATTGCACAAGATAACAAAGGAACGGTGAAATTTGTGTTAGCTAAACAGGCAACGCATCATGTTCATTTAGGAGAGCCTCAAAAGATTATCAAAAACGTAATGCAAAGTTTAAGCTAGTTTCGATAATCTTACCGCTTATGCGATGTTTAAGTTTGTATGGTTTTGTGACAGTATTAAAAGAATTGTTGCGAACTTCAAGTAATATTTTATTGCTTAATATATATGTTATTTCACGTTTTATGTAAATTTATTATTGTGACACTTAACATTGTGACAGGTTCAAATGAAGAATTTCACTTAAATAATAAAAATGGATAATAACAAAATACAAGATAAATTACTAATACTAACTAAGTTCTAGTTAAGTTTAATTGGAAGTTAAAAATCTTTTAGTAAAACATAAGTCAAAGTTTTGAGCTAACTTCAAACTAGTAAGTAGGTATGTATCACCTTTGTGCTTTATTTTATCGAAGAGTTTAATGAGGGATCGATTATACAAACGCTGAATGAAGTAGAGTCCCATTTACTTTCACATTTCTTAGCACGCGACAAAAAGTATTGACAAATACGGATGGAGAGAAGTAACGAGAAATTTAACATAACCCTAAACGGTGGAACCCACAACACCCAATGGACTAGGAACTTATAAAAATAATAACAAAATCTCTCCAAAGGTTTCATAACAGAATATAAATATTTACAATTATCTAATTGAGCTACATCTTTACACATAAATAGCAACATTGCTTTCGTTCTGAAGAAAAAGAAGAACTTTGACGATTTCGAAGTCATGGACCGCCATAGTCGCAATGCGGTCTCATTAACAGTTTTCAAACTAAATAGAAGAACTTGTTTAAAAATTAGAAGATTGGTTTCTGTATCGTAGTTATGTGGTATGCACAAATTAAACTTCTCTTCAATTCCGAAGACATGTCCAAGAACAGCCCACAAATGAATGAATCCCTTGAGTCCCTTAGGATTCCCTTCAGAATCACGTTGCCCATGTATACCAAATACTTTAGGGAATTGAGCAATGAGTCCGAAAAATACATATTGGATAACGACTAGATCATACTGACTCATGGGCACGTCGGGATTCACCGTGAATAAAATTTTCGGCATGTATTTTGTATTCGTACTGAATCCATTTAGTTGCTTCGTATCTTCTTGAACGGCACTGTACACTTCTTGTTCTTCAAGTGACAATCGTATGACCTCCCAAGGTGGGGGCACGTACACTTTGAAATTCTTAGCTGCATTCCTCTGCAAATTGTGTATGAAGGAGATGTCATTTTGACAATCGTATGTAGAAGGTGAGTTGCCACTTGATGATGAATTCGCTGTCGATTTAACCAAGATTGTTGGCGTTTGATAGAATCTTTTCAGGTACAACATCAATCTTGCATATCTTTTCATAGAATTCTCTTTGTTGTGTAAAGCGCTGGTGCGAAGCAGAAGGGATTGCACAGGACGAACGGCGAGGAGGAACGCAATCCCAATCAAATTAGCTAAGAACACAGCAAAAAAGTTTCTTTTAACGAATTGCCGTCCTTCTTCTAAAAGTTGAAGGTCAACCCAGTCGCACTCTATTGTTTTAGCTTCATTTTCACCACCGTCAACAACTTCACCGTTTTCATGTTTCGGAATTGAAATTCCATTTTCTAACGTCTTATCTGAAATTATTGTTGCCTGCAAGAGTGGAGCTTCATCAATCAAACTGTGGAACTTTTTGGTCCAATCCATCATCTCCCTCTCTGCAATTGTGCATCTGCTTGTGTTTATGCTTGTTGCATCACTGTCTGCTGAGGAGTTACAATAATTGCAATTGTTGTCATCTTCGACAATCATTGTGCCATTGTCATTCATTGGCGGTATGCTTTGTGTATCCACTTCTGACAAATCCTTTGCGCTTGCTGTTGACTGACTTGAATTTGAACATGTTTGACTATCTCGGCGTACTACGTCACGCTCCTCTTCTTTCTCTGGGATGCCAACAATTGTAACGGTCTCCATCATTTTGGTTTGTTTAATGGAATGAAACGATAAAATGTCACTTTAGCACAGCCAATTACTCAAAAAAATTAATCGAAAAAGGTGGCCCAGTTTTTGAATGAACTTGAAATGTTGGTTTCCATTTTAATTCAGTTATAGTGAGACTTTTGAGCAATTTTAGCAAACATTTTAAGAAAAGTAATTGAAGAAACGGTCCATTTACAGTCCATACCTGTTTTTCTGTTATACATAAAGGGCAAAATATTCATAAATCAACTCAAAATAAATTTTTATTATTTTTGCAGAAGCTACTAAATTGGTATAGGCACCGTCTAATTTTGAATGAAATGAAGTTCGTAACAAGTAACAAAAGTCTGCGTTCGATCAGTTATGCTCACAAACAAACACTAAACAAGCCAAAGCCAAAAGCATAGCGCGGAGCGAGCGTAGCCGTAAGTAATAATAATTTTTGCCTCATAAGAGTTCTGGCAAGTCAAGGCAAAAGAAGACCATCAAAAGTTTGTGGCTGCTTGTTAGACAGCATTTTTATATGACATTGCTGCAGCAGCCATCGCGATCACAGCCAGTAGTGAAGGCGCATGCGAGTTGTTACAAGGTAGAAGAGGGATAACATGTGAGAATTTTGCAACTTCATTAAATTATTGAATTTTTATACATGTAAAATAATAAACAGCGGTAAGCT
>JAHZNJ010003209.1:0-11050 GCA_027744475.1 Lepidocyrtus cf. sotoi NNG-2020 | reverse complement strand
ATGATGACTTCTTTCCTATCCTTTTCTCCAATTGCTTCTATTCTTCTGCTATACATAAATCACGAGGTCTTTACATGAATGAATGAATAGCACATAATAACTAACTGGCGTGGAGTTAAATGGCACTTAATACGAAGCTCTTTAATGTGGGATGTAAACATACGTCTATCAAACTACAAGTACTATGTACTTTATTATTATATATATGCTATATGATTGAGTAGACGTAAATTACAGAGAAGGAAAGAAGGAAGGAAAGAGTAACCTTTCATATGAACTTCTTTCATTGTCAATTATCATGCGCCAATTCCATTTTTGTATATAACTCGAGTCGACTCCCCGTTCCCCTGTATAAAATTTTATTTTATACATTCCTCTGTTCTGTACGTATAAATAAGTCATCCAACAAATGAAGTCTTACTTTTTCTACTGGAAAAAAGAAAGTTTTTCTTCTATCATCGGAGCGCAGCAGTTTGAAAGGGGAAACTGAACAGAGATCCACAATAATAAAAGGCAATCAGGAGTGACCACGACACACTATTATTCTCCCGTTCTACTTCTGAAACCTCTAAGAGTTTACTTATTGCTTTTTTCATCATACTTATGTCAGCATGAGCATCTACATCATTATCAGCAACGTTTTTGAAGGCAATGTATTACAAAAACGGCAAAATAAATGGAAAATTTTGTTGTTGTTCGGATCTTCTAGTGACAAAAATAACTTTTTGCTTGAGCATTACAATAAATAACGACGAAACAAGATCAGATCACACAACAGGAAAAGTAAATGCAAAAAATTGAAGATAATTAAAGTTCTAGTTTCTTTCGCCTTTGGTCGTTAAACAGCCGTTTGAGACAGAAATCCCACTTTAACATTATTTACAAAAGGAAAATGATGATATAATAATTTCGCTGTAGAGAAAACGGTATAACAAGAAACCTAAATATAGAATAAAAACTCTCAGTAATATAGTGACTGGCTGCTCCATAAAAAATTACCAAATCATGTCACGACAAGAACGATTTCTGGACCACGCATGTCGGACAAAAAAACGAATCCTTTTGATAAAAAATATAAAAAGACTACACTAATTTATGAGTATAAAGCATCATAACTTAATGCTGACGTTTACAATTGTAGCTGTATTTATTGTAGCTCCTGTCACATTGTTCAGCTTGCAACAGCAGCAGCAGTAGTGGATGATGACGTAAGCATTTTAACATCATTAGAGCCAAGTTCAAGAGTCCCTGAGGTTGCAAAATGACCATTCAGTAGTACCATTATTGCTCTTTTGTTCAATGTAATAGAACAGAACGCGTTTTTCTATACTGTATGATATCCCATATGAGTAGTTAACAAAATAAATGACATGACGTCACTTTCCTTTTCCCTTTAACTTTGGAAGTTTCAAGTGTTGCAGTTGTAGAGCGCTTGATAATAATTAAGCAATCAAATTAGACTTAAATTTCATTGCAATTATTGCTATAATTCAGTTAAAGTTACGATATAATTAAGTAAGTTTGCTCTTACTCTCGATTTTTTCATGGATTTTAAAGAGTTCTTTTTGAGTCTGTACATGTAAAATTGTTCACTGCAAAATTTATTTTCGTCCCTCCAGCTACAGCATAGAAACTTACAATGAAAACGATTTTCCACGGGTGGATTAGCAGCTTTCACTTTACTTATTCATTCATTCATCCATCTTTTGGAGTACTTTGCACTTTTGAAATGATTTTCTATATAGATTTGGTACTCCTCATTAATCCCAAATTGATAGAGGAAAGCAACATCACTTAAGTGTGCTTCAAAACTTCAAAGATGATGATCATAATAAGGTATATGCTTAATGTAACTTTTAAGTGGCTCGCTGGCATAGCAAGTCAACTCTTGGAATCTTGTTCAAACTACTTTCATATTCCATAACGCTGTAATCATCAATTAGAGAAAGTCAAATCATAGGATTATTTTGTTAGGAGAAAGTCATAAAACCAATGAATTTTCTGCTGAGTTCGCATTAAACTTTGTTATTTACTTGCTGTCGTGTGTATTATATTGACTACATTTGTTTATGAGTGCCTATGTGTGTATTTATGGTATAAAACCAACGACAAACTAATTATCTAGTATTAACATAACATAACGGCATTTCCGTCAGTCTAACTCTTCTGTTGCTCTCTTCTGATACCAAGGTCAACAACTGTACTACTGTAAGCAAAAATGGAACTTGGTTTAAGCTTGAGCTTTGTAGGTATTTTATTTAATTTGGGACTGGTACACAAAAGGGACAACAAGATGATGAAGGAGCTTTATTACCACTTCTGGCAACCTAGTTTTCTCACAATCCCCCAGAAACATTTTCCACACAGCGTCAATTTGCACACCATCATATATCCTTACGTTTTTGTAGGAACCTTTGTACTTTTACTTGTAAACGAAAAGCATCATCGGTTCCTTCACAGATAGAAGAGATGTTGATCGAGAAAAGATGTGACTCAGGAAGGGAAATCATGCAAGATCAGATCATGCTATAAATGTGTGTGTGTGTGCTTTTTACTTCACCTTTCCTTTCTCTCCATCTGTCTTTTATCGAATGATGTGCTAGCTGCTGGAGTTGATTCTTTGTAGCCTGGCTGTAGTTGGCACGATCACAATTTTTCATGGAAGATAAAATATAATATTTGACAAAAACACGTTTTAGCTGGAAACAAACGAAGTGATTAAGAGAAACACGAAGATTTTTAATTGGAGCATAATAATTTCTAGGAAGATAAAAAAAGATAAGTGAAATATAGTAATGCTTGCTGTGCTGCAACAATTTTCACCCTGTAATTTATGACTTTACATTTGACTAATTGTAAGTAACTGTCCTAGTTTTAGGAGAAAAAAAATACGCGCTTATTCTTTCTTCCGCTACTACCTGCCAATTAGAAAGTTTCTGGCGAAAAGGAAAACTGAAATTTTGTTTTCATTTTTATTACGTCTCTGTAACGAGGGACATCTGATATTTCTATTTTGTTTTTTGTTTTGAATTTCTCTAAATTGATAATGTTCATATTGCCCTTCATATAGCCCCGTAACTGTAATATGTAGTTTAATAAGTTTCTTGTTTTCGAACCAATTTTTTTATGTTTTCAAAATTTAATGAACGAGAAAATTAAAACTCACTCTCGTTAGTTGAACGATTTATGGAATTTTTACTCCAAAAAAACAAAGAAATGCTACGTTGGAAGTTGAAACCCGAAAATTTACATTGTGTGTAGATGGCTCGTTGTAAAAGCGAAAGTAAAACTGAGCTGAATAGAGAGAAAACAAAGAGTTCAGTTTGAAATATGATTTTTTATTCTGTGAATTTCTTGAAAGCAATTGAACTTGACAACTTTGTGAATTTTGGTTTCTTCTGTCGATTTCGTTTTCCAGTGAAAAAGCGAAGTAAAAAAGGAAAAATTAAACTGTATATGCCACTGCATGTAGCACTGTAGCAGTAGTATTTGATACAAAAACCTTTTTTTTTAGAATTTTCCCCTTTTTAAGTAATTCAATGCCAGTAGAGCTTTCAGCATAAAACTCAATATAGTATTGGCAGACGTTCGCATTCCAAAAATCTTTTTAATAAAAAAACTACTTGCTTCCTTCCTCCTACTATTGCTACTACAACTAAAAATTGTATTCTTCCTTTTTTCTATACTCAAGTCAGATCTATGCATTTATATACAAGCAATCTCTTACATCATCTCCACTCCATTCTTTCAAAACATTTTACTTTATATCCTCCTCCATTACATCAAATCCTCTGCTTTCTTCTTCTTCTTCCTCCAAAGCAATTTGTTTACAAAGGAATTTATCGAACGTGTGTAGTTCTTTCTGTGAACATGTATTATTATATTCATAGGTATATATTAATATATATCTTTCCATTACCTTTACCTTACTCCTACTACGTTTTACTTACTGTACTTTACTCACTCATGTCAGCAGTTTCTGATGCAATGTAAAGAATCGGAAACTGCTGGAGAAGAATAAAATGTTTCTTGAAAGAAAATAACTTTGCTGGGTCTGTGCCTGACTTAAGTAAGATTAAAACCAAGTAATATTTTATATTCTTCTTTCGTCGATTCCTAAACTCCACATTCATTTTTTCGATCACAACACACCACAGAAAGTCAAACTGGTCACTTACGCAGTTATACCAAATAACAATGATAGAAATATATCACTTGAATAAGTAAAGTGAGGAGAAAAATACTAAAGACACTTTCATACGTCGCTCAAAAAATACTTTACATTTTGATCCTTTTAATGTAGTTTGAAAAAAATTCCATTAGGTAAATTGCAGGGAGTGAGTGATCTCTACAACAATAAAATTTTTGCTGATGTCAAAAAGAGAGAGAGAAAGATATAGAGACATTTGCATAATTCTGTGATTGATTGTTTAAAAAAGCGAATGGTTTTATGATGAAGGATGTCCAAAGTGAATGAAGATTGAAATGTCTTCTCTTAACTGATTGTATACTATTTTAATCAGTCACACATGTTTGTAATCATGATAAGAAGAGTTTATTTACCTTGTTTCTTCCCTCTTGCAAAAAAGTTTACAATTATGTATGAAAGTTGTAATTTTTCAACGAAAGGAGGGAATGTTTTTCGAAGAAGGAAAAGAAGCTTGCTTAACTGTTTGTTCAGCTTGTTTTATTACAACATCCAGTGAAAAGAAGGAAGAGAGCAGCGGTTCTTCGCAAGAGTTACTCTTGTATGTTGCGTTATTGCTACTTCGAATGAAATGAGAGGGTAGGTGGTAGTAGTATGTATAGTCATACTTTGAAAACGTCTGTCCGCCCATCCGTGAGCAAGACGCAGCACAAGTTTCAAACATATAAACCAACTTTATTGACTTTTGCTTTCTTTATTTTCGTGTTTTATGTTTTTGGAGGGGTATTTTGTAGGATTACAGAGTTAGTCTTTATCTGTTTACAGACAGTTCATAAAAAAGTGGGAAGGTAGAAAGTGGAAATCCAAATTGGCAAGGGGGAGTCTTCAGTTGGCGTTGGCTTCACAAGGAAATTTAAAGAAAAACCGTCATACTCTTCATATTATTACTAGTTTCTATTGTATATGAATATACTTACTTAACGCATGTAATGTTTGAGTGCTGTTACAACGTCTACAACAAAAGCATAAAATTTTTGCCATGGTAGTGGTGGCGTGGCCTGTGTTTTAGCAAAAAGATCCTATTATTGCCACTTCAATGACTTTCCTCCTTCTTATGAACAAACCAGTAACTTTGGGCATTGCCTTTTCTTTTCTTTTAGGGAAGAAATAAACTCTGACAGGTTTGGCATTTGGAAAAAAGAAGAAGAAGAAGAAAAAGTGAAAGAAGAGCAAGCAGAAAGTTAAGGAAAAAGGAAAAAAGAAAGAAAGTCGCCGTCCTAGGCTTTGTCTTCCTCCTACTCCTTCCCACCAAGCAACAGCAACATTTTCATCATCATCATCAATAACAAACACGTTGCAAGAATGGGAATAAAGAAGGTGAAAGAAAGTGACTACTGCGATGTGAATACGGCAGAGACAAAGTTAAGTAATAAGAAAAGGGGACCTTGGGGACTCGGTTCGATGAATGTGAGTGAGTAGAATGCATACATACCTAGTTGAAGAAGTATAGGGGCCACGAATAAAGTTAAAGCTTTTCTTATTAAATGAAATAAGAGTCAAGTTAGATTTAAAGAAAAGTAGGAAAGTAGCAATAAGAAAGGAAAAGCAAAAATGTTCACCAACATAACAACGCAACATCATCGTCATGAGAGAGGACTGGAATAATGTGCAAGATTATGAAGAGTACGAAGTCCAAGGAGAAAAAGATTGATTTGGCTGAATAGACACTTATTATTCTTCATTTCAGTGGAAAATTATATATTTCTAAATGATGACTTTTAAGCTTTAACTAAAATGGTTGCTTACGTTTAACATCAACGATGCAATTTTCTTGAGTTGAGTTACAAACTAACAAAGAGGCGAGGATGCCAGCCTCCCTGCTAGAATTCGATAAAATTGATGATGATTATGATTGGCTTTGCAACAGAGCAACAACAGTTTTGCTGTCAAAAGGACAAGTAAAATTGACAAAAGACTACAACACATCATCTTGAACATCTTGCAACAATAACGATAAACTCAACGATCAGATGATATCTTTTTTCATAAAATCTAAAAGTCTCTCTTTGTGCTCGATCTTATAAAGTCTATAGTTATGCCAACAATGCATGAAATAGGCTTCTTGAACAGGGATTATCTCGTTTCGTGCGAGTTTTATAGAATTCTCCTGGAAAATGTATTCATGGTTGGCTTAGACTTGGCATGGAGACTTGTAAAATTTTGTCTGTATAAAACATTTTACAATTGATTTTCTATTATATAATTTAATCTGCTCGTTCCACACGTTTTTTAAAAACGAAATTGAATCTTTCAGCTTTCCGTTTATTGTCTGTACAGATTTTAGAGCGTTTTTAGAATATTATCCGATTAATAAAATAGTTTATTTATTCTTAATAGCTACTTCTTACTACTTACCTTTCATAATTCCATCAAAACTTCAAATTCTCTAAGGGATTGTTCGCCAAAAATTGTTTTCTTTCAGAAAATGACTCAGTCGCTGAGACGCGAAAGTTTGTGGAAACCGGATACATATATATAAATATTGTTGTTATTATTTTACTCTCGTCAATTTTTTCTGGAAACTTGGTTAAATGAATTTGTGAGCGATTTTTAAATTTTAGTCATTTATATTAAAAACAAAATTCTGAAAATTCTATAAAACAAAAAACTTTTCTGCTCTGATGACAGACATCTTAGAAAAGTTTTTGCAGGGGAAGCTGAATTTCTCTAAAATTGCACAAAAATTGTTTTATTTCTATATATTACTGGAATACGGCGATACTTCGAGCAAAACAGGTCGCATTGCAACAAAACTCCTAAAATTTCATAAGCAGTACTTGATTTGCTTTTCGAATACAAAGTTAATATTTTTTGTTGTAACGTAAAACAAATTCTTTCCAGAAGCTGTGTTATATTTAATACGCGCACAGGTAGCGAAAATGGCTTAAGCTGCCCTTTACTCTTTTTACCGTATTGCTTGGTCGGTTTCGTTGAGCTGTTTCACTTGCGTTTCAGAAACACTTTCACTCCTCAGCCATATTTAAACAAGCATCCACGTGAGTTTACAACATTTCATCGCAGCAAAACATGTAAGTTTTTAAGAGGGAAAGTTTTTTAATTGGCAATCTTTTATTTTCTTGTTTTACTGTTTTTTGCTATTTTGAGAGATATTACGGATAACATTTCATTGCTTTTTCATTGTCATATCATATCACTTGAACTGCCCCATAAACATACACGAGAAAAAAACTTCAGTCGGTGGAAATTGTTGGATATTCGCACTATACCTTCTATATATCAAGAAAAGGTATCAGTTTTGTAAAATCCTAAAACCGACTGGAGAGAAAATATAATATAATGAGTTGTTGGCAATGGTGAAATATGTAGTAGTAGTATTTCTGTGCGGCTTGAATTTAACGTTACGAGCTTACGATTAGTGAGACCACGTTCCATTAGCTTGAGTTGAGCTTCCTTTGGAGTTCTATGAATTGCTTGATGCGTTTGTCAATTGTTCTTAAAAAGTTTACTTCCGTTATTTTCAAATCATTGTGTTTCCTATGGAATACGTATAGTACTATGATGAATTGATGATTGTAAACTTGAAAAACAGCAACGTTCAGTCATCAATTTTAACTTTTACATTTTTTATTTTGGTTCATCACAAACTCTTCAAAATTAGCTATCAAATTGTATTTTTTTTGTTTTTGGCTGCTTACTGTACTTTTAATTCAGAAGTACAAATAGTGATTCAGGTTAATTACCAAACACCAGCGAAGAAATACTACACAGACTTATAGGTTGTAAGTTTCCTGTAAACAGAAAAACACCATGATATTTAAGTCTCATAATTCCCATTTGGTACAATTTCCACCTGAGAAATAAATTAATTTCACAAAGCTTTGACTTGTTTCTACCAACTTTAAATTAACTATCTATCCGTTCTACAAAGTTAGCAGAGTCGGTTTATGAAAATTATGAAGCCAAAACTCTGAGAACACGAAACTAACGGCGGTGGAAACATTTCAAAACGGAATCCATTAAAATAAAAAATAGATCAAGCTGTTCTGATCAAGCGTTTCCACCAATTTGCCGTTTCTCTATGGGAGAATTGTACCAAGAAGGAGGTGAGCTGACACGACACGACACTACTTCGTCGACAACGGTAACGACGACGATATACTTAGAACGGTCGATGATCAACCTTTTTTCTTGTTAGCCTCTTTAATTGTTATAATTGCTTTCTCTCGCAGCTGAGCACTTTTTTACGCTACATCTTCTTTCTATCTTCTCTATTTGTCTTTCACTGTGTGGAAAAGTATAAATCGTTATTAGCGAATGTGCTTTATTATGAGATCGCGATCGTCGTCACCTAGCTTGCTATCTACCATTTTACGAATCGCGTGGAGAACTAGATGCTCATATTATTATTCACACTTTCGACTTTCGGGCGAGTAGTAGTGGCGTAGTACTAGGCACGTGTGTATAGCATTATTATATAAAATACTCTTTTCTGCTCTCCTCCGTAATTTCTTCCTGTCTTTTTAATGAAATTACTTTTCACTACTGAATGAGCAGCGCAAATTAATGTATCTTCATATCACAAAAAACATACACACACAAATACTGCTTATGTTACACTTGTTTATGAAATTTGCAGAAAACTGGTGGTAGTGTTGATGTTGATAGTCAAGAAGAGAATAAGAACATGAGATATTTTTCAGTTGATGATGATGATTATATACGTTTTAAAACATTCTGTGTGTGTTTTTATCCATTTACTATAACGGCGCTGCAAATCTCACCGTTTTTAATAAAAGTTGCAAAAGAGCTTTTCTATAGTATAAAGAAGCTACTACTGCTCTGCTGCTACTATGTATTCAGGAAAAGTCATTGTAACTTACGACGGTTTTAGACATAGAACATTTCCCCGTATTCTATTAAAGTTAAAGAGAGGGCATCATCGCGTGGTAGTTCTACTACATACACTCAACAACAAAACGTCGTCGAGAGAAGGACGTCGAGCGGAGACTGACGAGAATTCCAGTTGGAGCTACTCTTAATAAATGTCACTTTTTAGTGAGCCAGCTCAGAAAACAGAAAAAAAGAGAGAAACGAGGGTGAGCTGAAGCTTGCTAGTTTGCTGGCAGACTTCCACTTACTACTAACAACTGCTGCTGGGTTTTATCTTAGCAAAGAAAAACGAGCAGCATGCAGCGGCAGTGGCAGCAGAAATAGTAAAAAACGAGATTCGAACTTCGAACTATCTTTTTTAATAAAAAAAATAAAAATAACAACGCTTGAGAATATTATGCGTTTACTAGAACACGGGAATGTTAAGGAATAAGAAGAATAGAAGTGAAAAAGTGTTGCAATCAAGAAAGCCATTTTACACTTGCCCATATTTTACAATACGAATACTATACTACTACGTACGAACATATTCACTCACTTTCTCAATAATACAATATTAGGCCATGTAGAATGTAATGGTGAAGAAACAAAAACAAAGTTGCGTACTTATCGCTAGTAAGAAAAAGAAAAATATCGGGGAAAGAGAGGGCTTCTTCAGCTTCAGCGTTTTTTTTACTACTGACTCTTACAATAACAACAATATAACAACATAACAGCCGTTGAATTTTTACTGTCATCACCGCATTACACACGGTTTTTAAACTATTCATAAATATGGTACAATGCTTTGTATGGGGAGAAGAGTGTTATAAGAAGAGTAGTAAAGTAGAAGTCTACGTCTTCCACTAAAGCTCAATTAGGAATTATGCATGAAAGTTAATGTTTCCACCGCTGCGCCGCCGTGCCAATGTTTTGTTTTTGGATCCACGTTTTTGGGGTTAAGTCTAAATTATTAAATTGATTTTGTTTGGAGATTGCCTCAAAGTTAAAGTTAAGTAAATTGTTGCATATTTTTTAACACAGCTTAAAAATTCCGTTTTTCCAGAAAAACGTTTAAAATGTTTTTTTCTATTGAAATGTAAACCAAAAAATAACACGGAAAAAAGAAATCTACCCGTTTCTTGCTGCTCCCAACATGAAACGGGGTAAGAGAAATGGAGATGATGGTGAATGGAGGAGAGTCTGCAAGAAAAAGAAAGCCAGGAGCACTGTTCGTCGCGTTATGCAAGATATTGTTTGCTATTAAACTTTAGAACTAAACGCTTCTTCGAAGAGTTTTGCAATGCAGCTCCTGCTACTTACTGTGCATCATCTGATTTAAACTTGATCTAGTAAAATGTGCAGTACAACAAAACTTTGATAATATAAATCCGTTTACTAACCTTGCCCGTTGTTGTTGTCGTGCATCCGATTCGAGATAAAAATTAAGCGTATTAATAGGCAATTTTGCAGCAGTAGTAAAAGCAAGAAAAGAAACGGAAAAAGCTGCTCCTCTTTTCTTTTAATATAGATTGTACAAAATGCAAGTACATATTATGCGTTATCTTATCTTATGCAATACTTTTGTAGATACTGTATACTGGCGAAAATAAGAAGCATTACAATTCCTTTTCTTCATTGATGATATGACGATGCAGCTGCTGCCATTACACTTTTATTCTCTGAACAAAAAGATCTCTTTACTTTTCTATTCCTGTTTTTCAAAACTTTGTATACTCACATGTGCCAAACAAACTTGAAAGCAAGCACCTTGCAGATGAGAAGATATGGAGCCCACCCCACCACCAAAGTAAGAATCAAAGAGGAAAAGACGGTGATAGAAAGAAAATTCAAGAGGAGAGCATCATCCGCAGCGGCGATGATAATAGCGGCGGTAGTGCAGTGGTGGCAAAATAAAATGTTATAATAATACCCATCCTCAACCTTTGAGCCTCCCGGAATATTATTACCTCGTCGACTACTAGTAAAAAGGAGTAAGTAGTTCCAATTTCC
>JAHZNJ010003208.1:0-11675 GCA_027744475.1 Lepidocyrtus cf. sotoi NNG-2020 | reverse complement strand
TGTCAGAATTTTTATTCAAATTTTGCCAATCATTTTTGCAGAATGCGGGTTAGGCATTTTTCTGCTACATTTGTTGTAACTATTTTATAATACAGCAATATATAATCTAATAATATATTACAATTAAAAATAATTTTTATCAGTTTATTAATTATGAAGAGATACAAAAACGCGGGTTAGGCATTTTCAAGTTTGTTGTAATATTTTATTACAAGACATTTGCATTTACATAGGTGAGGATTATTTGAACATTTACATGTTACCCCATAAATAAACTTAATCATATTAAAGAAACTTAAAACAATCTTATCATTTAGCTTACTACTAGAATAAAATCTTGACAGAATACACTTAAACCTATAACCATTAATAAATTTATAAACTACGTAGAGACAATAGTGTCCACACAGGGAACTCATGTCGTGCTGAAGAGGTCTTGTGTTGGAATAATTAATTGTAAAAGGTAGCCTAAATTCGTAATAATCTAAATTCTTACCATAGCTATCAAAATAATATACAATTCTTCTCCCAGCGACTTTCTTTAAGATAAATAAACACCAGTGCAAACCTGGTAAACGTCTAATTTGAGTGTTGCTTAATATTACAATATAATTATCGTCATAATTAATCAAGTCAAACTCATCTTTTGCAATTACATAATACTTAATGGGTTTTCTGCCAATAATATATTTAAGGTAATACATCAAACTATCTGAGCTAATCATATTGAATAATCTAAAAAGATCTGCTTTTGGGAGTCGATAGATACGGTGCCTTGTGTAATCGAGTAACACACCAGCGTCATTGAATCCGTTAGAGCTGTTCGGAAGTTCAGCGTGATCTTCAGTTGTCCAGAACGTTGAGCGTAAAGTCGGTTGTGGGAACTTGAAAAGATATTGAATACGATGAAGCAGCGACTGTCAGCAAACTCACTTGGAGTAATTCCATTCAACAAATGTCTGTTTGTCAGATTCCTGCAAGCGTTGTTATAAGCGACGTAGTAATCATCTGACTTGAAATTAAAGTTGAAGCTTCGGTATATGGTGGACTCGCTGTCAATGGCCACTTTAACATCATGTAGGTCGCAGTTTTCAAACTTGTATGGCGTCTTCTTAGGATCTCCAACCAGAGACTGGGAGTTGACCAAGCCAACTACAAGCGTTTCCGGAATCTGATGTTGGTAAAGGTCCGCTGTATAGGTTGTAATATCTTTAGGCAAGATGTATGTATTAAGGTCAGGGATCTTAAAGTTGTAGTTGAAACGGGTTCCCCGATTTAGAAGTGCCTGGTGAGACGAGTGTATGGATGGATGAACAACAACTTTCCGAATCCAGTAGGAAGCATGTGTAAGGACAATTTTGGCGTCAAGCGTATCGTTGGCGTTTCCCTCCAAATAAAAGCGAGGGTTGGATCGTAAGAGTTTTATCCTCAAATCTGTCTTTGGAAACAGAAACTTTCCTTGATTCAAGAATGGGTCCACGATCTTTCCAACCAAAGAAAACTCTTTTCTCGACTTTTCCTTCCTTTTTTTGTACGCCTTGTTGGTGCTCTCAGAAAAATCGTCAACAGTGGTGTCTTTAAAGTAAAATTCTCCCTCCAAAAATGTTTCACCATCTTCCTTTGTCGAATTAAGTTGACGATGAATGACAGCCCGGAGTCCGTAGTTCGAACTTGCTTTGCTTATTTGTACCGAGTTTACAAATACTTCCAAGCCATCAAACAGAGAATGTAGAGCAAAGTTTACTGGAGCTACGGTGCTTGTTGTTGGAAGTGCTTCACCACCGTTGGTCACTAATTTACACTTCAAAGAAAGAAAACTCTGACTCAAATCCAAGTACTGGGAGTTTGTTCCAGCAATTAAAAAATCAAGAGGGTTGTGATCGGATTCCAGTGGAAAGGAAGAGAACACCTGGAACCACTCACTGCTGCTTTCGGAAATGTCTGATCCCGGGATTGACACCAAATCTAGGTTAGAGGAATAATGGGCAGGTGACTTTAGACTAGCATTGGCTATTGCTTTCTGCGATGTTGCATCCATGATGTCTCGATCTTCTTTTTATTAAGGGGTTGAGATCGTTTTGGTTTCTTTGAACTTCCAGGCTTGACTTTTATGGGCTTATTTTTACTGTGTGTTCCTTGTTTGCCTCCTGTTTGACGACTGAGGGGTTTCTTCTTGTTACCTACCGTTTGAACGTTTTTCTTTTTGGGCTTTACTTTCTTACTTTCTTTTGGTTTCGCAGCTTTTGACAGTGGTATTAAAAAATCAGAGTCTGTAGTAGCGTAATCTGTATAGTCATTCATTTTACTTTTTGCCAAAATACAATAGTCTCTAGTGCAGTCGACCTTTCTTTCACTCATACGCGTTGCCGAAAATGAACTACTGCCGTAGTGGGGTATTGCGACGGTAGTATAAGCTGCAAGTTTTCAGCAGTAAGGCTTAGTGAAACGTGGTTGAAGATGGTCCTTCGGACTGGCAAGTAAACAGGGTTTTGGAACACAAAGTTGGCAGTGTTATCATTCGAGTTTATATATATAGGACGTAGTAAAGGCAAACTTTTTCCAGCTATAAGTTGGTTCTCAATTATATCGGATAAACAATAGATTTGTTTCGGAATGTTTCCTGCTGTTCTAGGAATGGACGTACTTGGGGTAATCCGATCAACTTTCTTCTCAGCATCAACACTCTCCTTGATGGTACTTTCCTCCGTGGGGTCAAGATTAGGACTGACTGACGGTCGGCTGCCTGGCGTGATATTATCATTCGTTTGAGGTTTAGGTTTCTCTATTGGGGGTGTGATCTTGTCGTCAGTTCCTGTTGTACCGTTTGGTGGAGGTTGTTGTCCATCAGGGTTGTAAATCGTATCAGGTTGCGTGTTCGTTCCACTTGGCTGGATGGTAGGTTTGCTGGGAGGCAATTCTGAAGAAGTATTAGTATTGCCAGTAGTAGCACCTTCAGTCGGAAACGTAGGACTTTGTGCAGGGGGTTTGCTTTTAGGTACAATTTCCGGTGACGGACTAGATGGTGGCGGTAGAACTTCATCTACAGTGTCTGGTAACGGGTTGCTTGGTGGCGTTGTGCTTTCAGGAACATTAAGTGGTGGGAACGTAGGTGACTGTCGTGGCGTTTCTGGAACGTTTGGTAGTGACGGACTTTGTGGGGGTGTCTTAGGATCTGAAACTTCTGGTAGGGGAGCTGAATCTGGTCTTTCAATAACGGTTGTGCTGTGGTGAATGGAAGGAATGGCAAAGGTTTCCGTTTGTGTAAATGTAAAATCCTCAGGTAAACCAAGGTATTTGTTAAGATATCTGGAAAGACGGAACTTAAATCCTGGTTCAATTAACTTTGCTGTAAACTTTTTTCCGTCTTCACTTATGAGAAAAGAGCAGTTGTATTTGTTTTCCCTTAATAATTTTCCAAGGACCAACAGAACTTCCTCAAAATCCGGATCCGTTAAATTCGGTAGCTTTAACTCGGTGGGTGTCCACTTCTCAAGCGCTATATACACATCGTTATTGAACGTAGTACTCTGATACAACTTTTCGTCGTATGTTGTTTCTGCAACGTGAACACCTTCAGCATACACGCCTTTGGTGAATCCAAATAGTTTGCTTAGTAACGGACTAAACATTAAATTGAAACCTTTGTGTTGTTGAAAGTAGAGCTTGAACAGTGGGTCGCGTCCAAAATGAAACTCAACGCTAAAACGGATAGGCAAAGGTTGGGTTTTAAAATATGCGTTTATAGATTCTCGAAAACTTTGTATCGTTGAGGGCTTTTTTTGAAAATTATATTGAGCATAGTTGTATGAATAAGCTTGGATTATGCTGTCTTCGCTTGTTTTAAAAAACTGTGTTGGCCCTTCATCATCTTGTGCCATTTCTTCATCAAATACTGTTCCTTCTTCAAAGTTTAGTTCCAGTAGTGCACACTCGTACAATGATTCTTTTGTGTTAAGTGGACACTGTAAGTAATTTGTAAAGAAATTAGAAGTATTAAGTGGATAAACATCTTGGCAAGAATTGGATTTAAGAAAGACAAGAAAATCGGAGTCTGCCATGGTTATTCTCTGACTACTGATAAGTCCTCGTAGTAAAACGTTCCTTGAAGCACTTCGTTGCTGTTTCGTGTTTTTAGTTTGTATGTTGCTACAGGTGGAGTTTGCAGTACTTTTGAAATAACAAAAATTTCGTCAGTAAATGTTTGGTTTGCAGCTTTCTCAAAAAGAAATTTGTGAACTGAAACACGGACTAAATCTCCAGTTTTAAGTTTTGCCTGTTTGAACTTTTTACTTGCGAGCTTTCCATAAATGTTGTTCCATGCTTCCTGGTAATTACGGGAATTTATTTTTACAGGTGCGTAGCCATGACTGTAGTGAATACTTTGATTAATATTTGTTGCTACTGGTTGCACAAACTTAATCCAGTTGTTGGTTTTGTACTCGGTCAATGCTCGTCCTAAAATACCCCGAAATCGAAGAATAAATCTTTCTGCCAAGAAACATTTTTGCTTGCTGTATGTGTGATACTGTTGTATTCCCTTAGCTTCTAAGAAGTTACGCAGCTTCCTGTTAAAAAACTCAGTACCCTGAAAGAAACAACAACATAACATTAATAGAATTGCCTTGTGTTAATTTATTAAGTTGATTAAGCTTTATATATTACCTGGTCACTCCATAATAATTTAGGTCGTCTTCGTGTGCTTGCGAAAATCTTTCTGAACGCTTCCAGAATATCTTCGGCTCTTTTACGTCGCACTGGTTGCACCCAGCAATATTTTGACAACGCATCAAGAACACAAAGGGCGTACTTATAACCTCTGTTTGCCCCACGTTTCTGCGGCATGTGCGCTAGGTCACACGCCCATATTTCGTCCAAATCTTTTACGATTATTGCTCTTCGCAAAAAACGTTTTCGGGCTGGCCGGTGGACTGTGTAAACATGAAGCTGTTGCAGTGTGTTTAGAATTTGCTTTCGCGCATTCTTAAATTTCTTGTTCTGGATAAACGAGTCAACTCCTGAAAAAGCCCCGCCATCTTTTGTCCTTATATAGTTCCTTTTCAGATAATTGTTTGACATTGCACACTATGGTTAAGAGGATGTCTTTTGCTGGGGGAGAGCAATGCAACGGAACAAGCTCGTGATGTACAAGAAACCGTAGGAACGTTGGTACGCCAACTGGCGGTGATCGCGCAAAAAATAAAAAGTCTAGCCACTCTAATAACTCACACCCACTGACATTGTCAGGTGTTATTAATTTTCCATATTCGTTCCAAGAAAACCCGTTATTTTTTAGGTGGGTTACAATCTTTTTGATGACAGCTTGTATATTAGGTTGATATACATTTAAAAAGGGAGAGGGAAGTTCCCCGTTGACAAATCGGGATCTCTGAAGGTGTGGTACTACCAGTTGCTCGTAAAGCTCATTGGATATTACACGAACAATTTCCATCTCACGTTTTTCACTTGCTTAAACTTTATTGCAAATTATTGCAAAAATTTCAGTAAGTGCTTTTGCTAAAACATACGACAAAATTGGTACCAGAAAGTTATGTTGTTTTTTCATAATTTCTTTAAGGTTCGTTGAATGTTTTATTTTTTGAAATTTTGAAACGCAGGTCTTCACATAACTTTTCTTATGTGATCGAGGAACAGAGCACTGTTTAATACAACGAAACAAAAAGTCGATTTGCGATTCACTTGCTGTAGTTATCAGTTGTTTTCTTTCTTCACTGTTTGATAATATAAGCTTTTGCAAAAATCGTTGATTACGTATAACTTCCATATTGCTATGTTATATTATAATCTGTAAGCTTCAAGCCCTCGTAGCAAAATTTCGTATGCACCAGTTTGCAAATCTTTTTTCAAAGCTTCCATCAAAATGGCGTAGCTGCCAATACGAATTTTAACAAGATCGTACAGCAAGTAAGCCTTCTCAGCATTTGTAAATCTTTCGCTGTTTCGGTGTAAAAGTTCGTCCAAATCGTCGCTGCTTAATATGTTTCGGCTGTACAGATACGTTACCAATGAAACGCTCACGTGTGTGTTTTCAATTAAGGAACCGAGGTTTGATCGGATGTATTCTTGTTGCTTGCGGTCCATGTCTAAATCTTCCTGGTGACTAGCTTGGTCGTTGTGTTGGTGATCTTTACTTGACAGTGTCCAAATAATGACTGACTTTGTACGGATCGACTAGAGTGGTATTTATATGTTTTACCTTTTTATGCCTATAGTTAAATAATATAATGTTTTAAAAAATTAAGCGGTTAGCTTTTGTAAACATGTAAAATCCCTGTATGAAGTTTTCTACAAACACAACAGTTGGTTATTGTTAAAACACAATTAAGGCAGTAGCATAAATGTGAGCAAGGCAACAACGCAAATACAGCTTCATGTTCGAGACAAATTTTACATCGGTTGTGTATGACATATTCTTTTAAATCCTGGCTTTTTTCTAAAAAAAATAAACTTTATTATTAAAACATATTTGTTTGCTACTAAGATTAGGTTTTTTATGTACATATTAGGATGGCTACCATTTTGTAGTTTTTCCTTATCATCGATTGTGTCCAGTATATCCTAAGATGTTTTGAACACGAAAGTTAGTTATTTTTTTATCAACAAATATATATAGTATTTTATATGCTTACCATGCATTTTTGAAACAAAGTCTTTGTAGTTATTGTAGTGTCGTTGCTGTTCCAATTAAAGGTTTGCAACGTGCTTCTGTGAAGTCGCACGAAAGGGCATTTTGGGGATATCAAGGCATGCTCAACCCATGGGTTATCATATAATCTCCATTCGTGCGCAGTTACGCCGCAATAATAACATGTTGTTTTGTCCAAGAATCCTGTTGCATAAAACCCACATGCCGCTAATTGTGACGGAAATGGACGTTTGTTTTCTTGCCAGTCATAGTCTTGATATGTGTGCAGTCTTTTTTCATACGGCACCATTTCTTTATTGTAAATGATACAATCTTTTGTAGAAACGAAAATGTTTTCCATTTTGATATTAATTTTTGTTACACGTAATTTGAATGTTACAAGTATATGTTTGCCTAATTTACTAACAATTTTAAAAAACAATGTTTACACTGAACGTTGAAATAAAAAACGAAAGGTTTATTGTTCGAATAATTTTGTCGGTGGATAAGGCTTTTGTTGATATTTTTGAGCAATTTGTGGTATTGAAAAATGGCCGTAGGGAAGGTTAACTCCTTTGTCCAGATCAATAAATCTATAATTTATAGAACAAACATGTGTAAAATTAAATATTTAAGTGATTTTTTAAATACAAAACTGCCTAACCTTTTATCGTTGAGCGGATTTAGGCACATTTTCGATGAAACAATCACGGATGGTTTTCCTTGATACACTGAAACGTTTCTTACAGCACATTCTAAGTCAAGTCCGTACAATGCAACACGCTTAAAATCATAAAATGACAGCTGTTGTTTAACAGCTGAAGGAACTCCCGACGCCTTTTTAATTGCAATTTCATTTCCGAAACATTTTTGGCAAGAATATCCTGCTGTATATTGACTATCACACTCTTCACACATCAGCAATAAACTGTACTGTTTGTTTCGAATTCCAACAAATTGCAAAATCTTGTCGTGAACAATTTTTAATTTCCCTGGCATAGGCTTAGACAACTCGTTATAGAGTGGATGTGCCGTTTCAAGTACAGCAAAACTAAAATATTTGCTCAATTTTGCCATTCGTTCGTAATAATTTCCACCACGAAGCGAAACCACCATTCCGTCTGTGTCCGTTTGCAAACAAGTGGCATCCATCCCATAAACACTTCTAAATATTTTGTAAAAGATTTCGTATAACTTTAGCTGGCCTAGTTGAATTACTGCAAACCCAAGTGCGTAAGGGCGAGAAAAAACACAGTATGTTTTTTTCATTGTAAACATACTAAAGTCAGCATTCAATATGTTTACATCTAAAAAACGGGGACTTGCAAATAGTTTTAAAGCCTCGACCCTGGATTTAACGCACCTTATTGCAAGGTTTCTTCTAATATTCAGCGCCTTTCCAAAAATACTGCAAATCATCATTTTGTACCATTCTGATTCGAGTTTATTTTCTGCGTTTATCCGCATTGAACAAAGTTTATCCACAAAGGGTGATAAAAAATTGCTCTGAGTAAATCTAATCCCACCGTGATACTTTGTCACCTGAAGTCCATTTTCTACATAAAATCGTAGCAGTTTGTAATGTAAAAGTACATTTTTCTTGTCGTTTAACGAAAGTACCATTTTTGTATTTTCGCTATCTTCTAAAATAAATTTGCCATATTTCTCAAACAATCGTTGTTGGTATTCTGACAGCTCATGTTTTTTAATTACATGTTTGGATGCTGCTAGAGGAAAACTTGCATGTTCGTCGTGTTTGGATGGTGGATAGAAAATATCACAAAGTAAAAACATTCCTTTGTTATCTTTGTCGTCAAACAAAAGAATATTAAAACCTTCAAGATCTTCCGCAGTTAAATACTCAAAATCGCTAAATGGTAATGGACAATCTTTTAAAATACTTCCGTACTGAAGAATAGCATCCACCGCAATTAAGTCCACACTTTCTTCGTCAGCATTTTCCGAGTTTCCGATTCTCATAGATTTAGATTCTGCAAAATTTGTTGACACTGAAGCAATTGGTCCAAGCATGTGTGATTCTAACATTTGAATTATGCGAGGATCTCGTAGGTACTCGTATTGAGCACTATGCCTGCTTGCGAAAAAAGCAGCATCATAACCAAATCCGCTTATACTGAAAAAATAATATGGATGGACACCAAATTCTGTGTGGCATTTACTGGAAAATGACTCAAAAATACACGCAAGAATTATTGCTTCTCTGTTTACACACATTTTGTAGTAATCACCCATTCTATTAAACTTGAAATTTTCAAAAACAAACTTTGAATGTTTATACGTAGCTGCTGACACCGGTTTATTTGTATAAAAATCAACAAACTGGTTTTCCGGGGGGAAATTGCAATCATTCAATTTTGTTGCGTCTGTAAAAAAAGTACTGGGAATCGCAGTTTTATTTAATAAAAGTTTCCAATCTCCGAATTTGCAAAACGTTTTTCGCAGCAATTCAAAATTTTGATACTTATCGTTTCCAAATTTTGAAAGCAAATTGTCGACATTTCCGATCATGAAAGATTCGGAATCAAGTAGTCTTATGTATCGGTTAATTTGAATGCACAGATAACTATCTTTACTTCGCGGAATAATTTGCAGCGACTTAACATATTTTTTGCTAACGCAAGTGATCAAAAAATTTTTAACCAGGGTTGAAAAATCAGAGCATATAACGGGAAGCAGTGGAAGCTCCTTTATTGAAACATTGCATTTGCAACACATGCAAACTATTTCAACATCTCTTCTTAAATGATGATGATGAAACGCTTTTAAAACTCCTTTGCTCTTATCAAACCATTTTCCACAATATTTGCATTTGACACTTGCATAATGAATAGCAATGTCATACGGAGTTGGGTTCAAAGGGACAAAATAATTTTTAATTGTTAACTTAACTTCTTCAGCGAGCAATACTAGTGTTTCGTACAGATCATCCATCACATCATCACCTTCATAAAAGTAATTAAGTACAACGTCGTCTTTAAAGGCAAAGCAGATAAGTGAGTACGAGGATGGAATCAGAACCGATTCAAGAACATTTTGGTTTTGGATTTCTACACCACGAGGTGAAGAAAAATAGCCAAACTTTAAGTAACAACGAAAACTTACAGGATGTGTTTTTTGAAAATCAGAGTACGAAAATGACTGAAAGTGCTCAGGAGGAAATCTTAATCCTGTTTGACATTCATTTTGACAAGACAAAACATGACTTTCAAAATTTTTCCATACAACCTTACAACAGAAATTGCAAACTGATCCGCCAGACTTTCCTTTTTCTCTCAAAACATTTGCAATGTTAGTAATCAGAGCAAAGTGACTTTGCAAATATTGCTCATCGTACTCCGCCAATTGCGAGGTATCTGGACATTGGTAACTGGAAATATATAAAAGGTTAACATGTTTGTCAAAAACTTTTTTAGTGATTCTCACAGGTTGCAAAACTCTGCTCTTGCTGCTACCGTGGCATTCGTACACATTAATGCTAACCGAATTTAAGTTTTCAAATTTATCGATTTGAGATCCTAATCCAACCCCATGTTCAAATCCCTCAACAAATAAAAGTTTTTCTTGCTTCACTTTTGCTAAAATCTTACTGTATGTTTTTGGATTTTCCCATTTCTTTTTTAGGTTTTGTCGTCGAATTTTATCTAACTGCTTGAATGTTTTGCCAGGATACTTTTTTAAAAATATTTCGTCGCGGTAAAGTGCAGCTAAAACACAGTATAAAAAGCAAGAATCTATTGTTCGTATATTTAGCAAACCTTTGCTGCGTGCAAGAGCTTTTGGTAAAGGAAGATAAGCTTTACTTCGTACTGGACGATACTGTGCAATTTTTATTTCTAGCGTATCAACTGAGGAAAGTGTCATCCCAGATTTATACTGGTTGAAAAGATCAAGTAGCTGAGTGCAATAATCTGTTGCAAAACGTATTGTATCATTTACAAAATTTTTGTGACTGCAACTAATAAAAGGTGAACGAAAAAATCGCGTTTTTGTTTCACCAGACTTTATATCAACCAAAGAACAGTGAATTGCAATTTGTAGTTTTACACCGTTGAAATGTGTTATATGTTTTTCTATCAAACTTAAAAGATCAGAGAACACTGAATTTACAGCGTCCTCAATAAAAACAAATAATGTTTTAAAACTGCAAGTCCATTCTGAGAGAACACCGTGGTGTGAAGCGTTTTTTAGTTGAAACGAGTTGTTAACATAATCTTGAACCCCAAACATACCCGCTCCACCTCTTTGAGCGTTAGCAATAGAACATGACTTTTTGTGCTCATGTAAGTTTTCAGACATTTTCCCACAAGAACACAAATGATATTCTTCATTATGGATGTCAAACTGATCATAGAAACGAGTCGTGTAATCGCAATTTCTATAAGTGCAAATAAACTACAAAAATGCAAAAATTATTTTTTTGTAACGTAAAAAGTAGAAAAAAGTTCCGTTTATGTTTTACCTGCTTTCCAATTCGCTCTATGTTTGGTCGCTCGTATCCGTTATTACGACTCATTTTTGCAAAAGATTATATTTTACGTAAACTTAAATATTGACGTTGCAAAATTTCAGAACTTTAGTAGAATAGAAGTAGTTTTATTAAATATTTGCAATCTGGGGCAAATTGATACTGAAGTATTTTATTGCAGGCTGAGTAATGTTAAACAATGTGAATTGCTTGTTAAGTGAATGCTCAAAACGCTAACGTACGCACCGTGGCTTAGGGGCTAGCCTTATCGAGAAGAGCACACTCCAGGAGAACTATGCTATTAGGCCGCGTCTCTTCTCTTAAGTCACCCCCGCACGAGGTACCACCGATCTTACAGCTTGAGCAACACTAAAAAAGACAAAACACAAGTCCACAAACACAAACTGCAACGGTAGATGTAAAGGTAGAACTCACTTTGCCCCAGTTTGTTAGATGTTTTTCCTGTCCTTGGTAAGAGATCCGTTCCAAAAAGAATTCCCTCGATAACTGTGACCCAGAGTTGAACAAGCCGCTATTTATACTGCT